>JTDE01021411.1:62033-79287 GCA_014338405.1 Paragonimus skrjabini miyazakii | reverse complement strand
GAGGTAATTATCATTTTCATACTGAAATCAAAATTTTATACACGAAGTAAAGGTGTGCCCTTCAACCTCCCTGGGTAGTTTACCATTAAGTGAGCAATTCATCATCCTCACACCCGGGTTCTTCTTACTTCACAACGAAATATCTAGTAGTTGCACATTCTTGATCCCCTTACCTGTGTTTTACTCCATAATTTCTCATGCCATTCACATTGCCATCCGAAATAGCGCTTTGAACACAGATTCTTGTGCGAAAATACATACATGTATATAGATGCTTACACGTATAAATATAAAGCAAAATTTATAGAGTTTCTTCTTGACCACTGAGCGTAGTTCTCACTTGCTACAGTTCAAGAAATAGTGCTTTGATTTACTTGCTGGTAAATACGTTCTGGAGGAGCTCGCTAATGTTTTTATCATTAACACGTGCATTATGGACGCGTTAAAGCATTATTATGTATTACTTCATTTGCGTCTGGTATTCTTCACAGGAAAAGGTTACTTGTAAAGACTTTCATTAGCAAATTAATGATACTCAACCAATTTTGTGGAAGAACAGCCGGAAACTACTTTTATTGTTTAGATTGAGCTTATGAAAACATTTACAATTCAGTTGGTTTTGTTTTCACAAACCACCCATATAAAGTTCACCATGTTCTCTTTACTAAGTGCGTATATTCGGTCTAGTCAAGTGATTTTGGTCTTTAATTTTTAGACAGTTCAGTGTGAGTTTCGAAAACCTGAATTCTCAATCTGTTTCCCTTCGCATTTCACAATCCCATCTCTAACGATTATACGTTGTGCACGTTTCAGTAGTTGGTGTACGCACTTTTGCGAACTCTACACACGGATGGTCTTTTAACTTCCGCTGACAAATTATTCAATTCAGTTTTTCTGGAGGGACTAACACTTTTCCTCCCTAATTCTCACGGATGACTGGTGCTTAGTAGTTACCAGAAGTCAATACATGATAATTGCCTTTTAGTTACGATTTATGGTGCGACTATTACATTTGGTTGTTTATCTACCTCTAAAAGTCGTGGATATCAAAGTAGAGTAGTGATATTAGGTTTATTTCTGCAGAAGTAGGTCACACATCTACACTGGGAGCCTCGAGATCATCTTAAATGTGCCCCGGTCTATTACCGCTCGAGTTAGTAAGGTCTATCAAACGTACAGTTATCAATCTAATTAGCGCTATTTCACATTGGTGCGAAGTAAACTAGGCACAGACTTATATCACCAGAAGTTTTCAGCGGTTTTCCACAAATAGCTACGGAATTTTTACTGATGCAGTACGCATATCTATTGCATATTGGAATCCCAAAAATGACAACAAGTACTTTGAAAGGACAGCTTACTAGTGGCATACTGTTTGATCTTTGTTCGAACTGATTCCGTTGAACATTTGCAAGGTTTCAACCATTTTTTTACCTCAATGAAACTCAAAACTCAGATAACTACGGGTGATTCTTTACCTGTTCACCTGTTCCTCTCTGTTAGACTGCTTGTATAATTCTACATGTTTGATCAAACAGTAATCGATAAAACAACTCCTGTTAATCTTTTCATTGACGACGTGAGAAGTGCTTATTAAAGTAGTCACAAATTAGTAGGATTGAGGTGAGAATTCTTTCTAATTACACATCACAATCAGCCATCATACAAACGTTTCAAACATTTTATTGCACCGAAATATTGTTTTGTTGCTCTACTGATGATTCACCGGAAATAGACCGGGAAATAGTCTATGTGCCACTGAAAACAACAAAAAGACCAGATCAGCTATCTGGTTGAATCGATTGCAAAAACTGTCAACGATATTCTTTTAATTAGAAGTTACTCGTTAGCTTCATCAATCAAGTGCGGATTTGGCGACCAAGCCAGAGAGCAGTAACCAACGACGGCTTTCAGTGGAATTGTTCGTTGTCGAATTCTGTGTGTGTGTGTTCGCTCGCATGAGGTGTGCAACCACAAAAGTGACGCACTGCAAAAATTTGCATTTAGTCAGTAACAAACCATACTACATTCTAAAATTTTAGTTTTCGTTGGTCCTCTAAAAATATCCTCACTCACTTCGTTACATCGTTACATCGCGAGAAACTGATATAAGATTTTTTAGGACCTCGTGTCGTAAATATCCGTTTTTTTCACTATACAATCTCATCCGTGGATGAAGAATAACTGATTTAAATAGAAAATGGTCGTGATCTACTATCGACCGACCATAAATCTGAATCCCTATGGCATTCAGAAATAACACATTCAGTTTATTGGAAAGCCTATCAAGGAACAACATAACATGTGAAGAGCACAACCAATTCCATGCGACTACATTGTGCCGGAATCTAATCGAATTTTCAGAAATACTTTTGGGATGATCCGCGTTAAAAGGTGGAGTTGCATTAACTAGAATTCACTTACAAGCTCAGAAAAAGACAATAATTAACACTGGAATAAGTAAACCGTTATCCAAATTTAAGTTCGGTAATTTTACACCCAGATGGTCTCGAAAGATGAGGTTGTAAAACAAAACATATGTAAATTTTATGAGTTCGCTATTTTTTCGGTGACGTTTGAAGATAACTTCCTAATTTAGACGCACATTTTAAATGCAGCTGCCTTGATACCTTCTTGTGTATCAGGGAGGACTACATTACCGAGACTGTATCATCGAGTATGGTGTAGTGGGCTGGAGGGGATTGCTATAGGTATACCCGTAGCAATTTTCTCAGGGCTGATAACACTTATCTGAGATACGGAAATTAGTAAAACCCACCCATTATTTAACAATATGACCCGAAGCATAATGATTTGGTGACCAACGTGTTTCAGACATTTAATATGTAGTTCGTGACTTGAATTACAGCTACATGATGTCAGGACGTCCTATCCCAGTGGATCTGAGGCATGACCTGTTCATCATTGACAGTCGATATATGATCAAACATTCAGACACCCATTTCATGACTTCATCCTTAGAAGTGAAAGTACATTAGACAATGATAGTTTTATTGATACATTTCAGAACGATACAATATCAAGGTAGTTCTAATACTACTTCCTCCTGGTAGTGATAGCTCACCAGGTGTGTCACTGTCAACCAGTGATGGTTCATAGTTTTAAAAGTACGGTTACCAAACTTTGTGCAAATCGAACGACTGGATTCTTCATGTTTTTCCTCGCATTTTTCCCGAAATGATTAATCTGTTCAACCTTTAAAAACTCACCAGTTTCTGTTCAATCTGGCTTGAAGATCGACAATACATCAATAAAAATCAATAAACAGATAAAAAAATGATTAGTGTACTCACTCTCTTTTTGTTATTTTTCTTGTTCCCTACTTATTACTTGTAACGGTTGTAACACACCCATGAAAATGTTACGTTCGATCGGCGACAGTGGTGAACAGTCAAGAGTAAAAATTACCAATACTTGTGAAGTAAAGGATATAGTAACACTGGCATTTCAGATGCTTGTCCGATTTTGAGAAAAACTGAACAAAACACTTCCTGTTGTCATAAGCGCAATAGTTGAGACGGAAAAATTACTGCGATTAAATTAGACACAACCTTGAGAATTCTTTTTTTGAGCATAGTGTTGTTGTAGAACTATGTTTCGCGATCAGTGTGTATTAATCGAATTGAATCACAAGTCTTTGTTTCTTAATTTAGTTTCTGTTTGTTGTTTTTCAGTAAGTGAAAAACAATTTAAAAACGAGGATTACCCCAATGACCTGTGGTCATATTTTACTTTCAGTCAATAACAGTCCGGCCGTGGTCATTCTCTCTGCTTCTAGTCAACAGCTGTCTAGCAAATGAAGAGTTCGTCAGCAACTTATATATAGCTCAAAATCTAAAGCACAAAATCTTGTTCTAATGTTCATCGAGCTGTCACCATCACTGTACAGACGCAGACGAGCTTGTTTGGTGTAAGAGCATATTTTCACGTGTGTCCAGATGCTATTAAGCATGATAAATCATGGCGAACTGCGTACATACCTCAGATGGAAAACAAAACGGTTCATGTGTGATTTCGTTTCATACAATCTTACGAAAGAGACAGTGTCAGCTTAAAATAGTGAAACATAGACAAAACTGGTAGCCATAAGCTAACAACAATGACTGATAGCTAAAATAATGTACAATAAAGCTTTACGTATCACGTGACAGCGATCATTCATGAGTGTTTGTAAGGGCGCGGCTACATACTTTGGTGGAACGTATAAACGCTTCGGTACAGATATTGCTGAAAGTATAAAATGACTGACGGTAAGTGAATTCCACCATCATCTTATAATCATATTTGCTAAACTACTCATTACTAATACAGTTTCATCATTCATCAGTAGCTTTGGTGGATTTCAGCGTGAAGTGTTTGGGAAATCTTGCCGAGGTAATCGATCTGCTAAACTATCTCGTGGATCCTACATTACACACTAGTACTGGTGTGTAAACGGGTTCAAGTGGGAAATTTCTGATCTCCCGGCAAAGCTTGTTAGTTCGGCTGGTAGAATCCTCGCCGCATTTGAGCATGCAGTTCCTTTCGCTGGCTCGAATCCAGCCTAAGCTTGGAGTTTTCGCATCTGAGTCTCATATGAATTCCGTATTGTTTACTTAGTCATCATGACGCAAATACAGCAGAGGTGTTTATCAGTGAATACAATTATTATCAGGCGAACATTGAGAAACTACTGCAGTTTCGCAAACATTAACAATGAACTACTTCAGTTCAGTTTCTCGTGTATAGAAGGCAAATCACGATTACTCTCGGGCTGTCACTTTCTCTAATAAAATTTCATGTACGGCTCTCTGCATCACTTCCAATGTTCTCATGTTACCACGCTAGGCTGAAATTGATCTCATCTGGTTTCCCTTCAATTTGACTGATTCTTAACTCAAGCTGTCTAAACATCAACAGTCAATCAATCTTGATTAATAATCGATACAGGGGAATTTCATTTGATGGAATTTAAACATAATGCACGAATTATTACAACGTTTGCGTTCCCCTAAAATTTACGGTCGGTTCTTTTTGAAAAGGAGCACTGAACTGGCTAGTAGTGCACCAATCTATTGAATAACCTGAACAGTACTCACCAACCAATGCGGTTCCACCTTTTCATATGATGATACAATCTTGCCTAATATGGGATTGTTGTCACAGTAATCGGCAGGATCATCTCATGGAAGTATGGCCAGAGTTCTAATCCCAATTGCGGCAAGGAAATTCATTACTGACAAGCTCCAACAAAAAGACTTTCGAGTACAGTACTTCTAATCTAACAGAGCCGGTTGGAAGATCTTGGATAAAATCCTAAACTGTTAAACAAACGATCAAATGTAACGATATGATTTGGAAGTTACAGGAATTAACTCAAAATGGGTGTGTTGCCATCAAAATGGTTCAAAACCCTGTCCCTGAATGTCATATCTTATTGCATACGGTTAACCTCTTTAAATAATTTGTCTGATTTGCCAAGATGAGAACTGTATAAAAACCTGTGACGGAGCTGTTAACAAAATGCAACTGCTTTCATTTTGACCGTCCGATTCTTAGTTCTGCGAATTCATATGAAAATTTAGGTGGAAACTAGATTAACAAAAAACGGTCGTGTTGTTGTCTACAGAGATTCGTTCTGAGTGAATTTCTAGAGATGATTATTAAGGAACTGATACCTCGCCATGAAGTTCGTTGGAAACAAAAACCCTGCTTTGCTTGGGGGTGGACTTGCTTCAACGAATGACGGCACCTAGGTTTTTAAAGCGTTGACTTGGCATTCTTCTAAGATGTATCTCCTTGGTTTAAAATTTTAGCAAAATTATCAGTTTATTCTCATTAAGAACCTGTGCAACTAATAGATTAAATTATATTTGTGAAGCAGAGCTTAGGGAAATCAGACTGACCAATTTTCAATGCAGGCACTTTCTCCACCACGGCTAAACTTGTTGAAGGCTTCAGGAAATTCTTTTCGATGAGCATACTCGCAATTTCTCCTGCTGTCATCTGTTCATCGATCATGATAGCTTTGGTTGTACGATCGGGTCGAAATATTCGAACGACAAGCTGCTGGGGAAACAGTATAATGAAATTCACACATCAGAGGTTTTTTACCCGTGAAGGTTGACACTAACCGGAATGAAACCATTTTGTATGTGTAGCTATATAGGCTGATACAAAGTTTTTCAACGTGTGTTTTATCCTGTGAAGTTTTGTTGGTTTTGCCTGAAAGCTTTCTGAGATTAGCGAGTCATTTCTAACTTAATTGAAGACCTAACAAAAGTTGTACAGATATATAAAGAAAAATACTGTGAACTCGAAAGATGGATATTCAGTACATATGCGTACACAACTATAGCAGTAACAATAATTGCACAAAGTGTGACCTGAATTTGACAAAAATATCTATCACAACATTTTTGTTAAAAATTAAGATAATCGTTCTACGTATATTATGCAGAAGAGAGGTTACAGCGATTGTAAATAGTGCCTATGAGTAAATTTTTGTAACATTTGGAGATTAACACACAATAGAAGTAATTCGGACTCACTATGTATAATTGTTTACTGAACAACAAAATGGCAGATGAAGTTTCCTTTGATTTGATCATGAAACCAATTACAAGACAATTCATAGTAATATGTTTGGCAGAGTGGATCTGCGCACTATCTGATCATCAGTGGTTGATTTCAACAGTATGTTTGAGGGGGTCAGCTACTCGTAAGTTATCAAAAATCTAGCTCTTCCGGCTGTCAGCCGACTAAATTTGCAGTGATCGAAGGTGGTGATAATTCAACTTATGAATGTTTTTCGAGGGAATTAGTATTTGGTTGCGCATCACAACAATGCGTGTTCAAAAAGACCCCATACACAGCTTTTCTTGCGACGCTGATGAATACATGACTCAGTCATACTCGTGTTGACTTAACTTGATCTAATTACATATTAATCGATTTCAATTTTAGTACAGGCGGTAATACTGTTCATCGCACCTTGTTAAATTTGTTATGAGATACTCTGATCGGCTTCAGATTACTGGTTAGTTAATGCTGTGAAAATTTTCAGAAATCTCTGTATTATGCGAAACCTCTGGACTATTCAACTGACCAAACTTAGATTTTGAGATAAGAGAAACAACCATGAAAATGAAATTGCACAGGTGGAGTGAAAACTTTATCATGTTTCAAAATGCTGCCCGTACTACATTATTTTAGAACATTGTGGTATACATTAGTCAACACAAAACAGGCCATGTACTTCCTCACAACGTGATTACGATCAGCTGCTTGCGCTTCACCGTCGATTTCCATGCAGTACTTTGAAGATCGGCTTCGTCTACTTTTGAACAAATTCATGACATTCAAGAAGAGTCAACGTTACTTACAACATCGATGACCAGAATTTGAAAACAACGAATCTGGTTCACCTCTAAATGTATGAATAGATGGTGAATTAAAATTGACTGTATGGAATCGTCATAAAGTCACGTTCGTTGATCAAGAACGATCTAACTAGAGTGCATAACGCAAATAAAAGGGGAGATGGCTTGGGAGATTCTGATATTTAGGTTCGTACCTAACGCAAGTTGATCTTGAGGTTAACCTCAAAGGCTCAAACAATGACGCAAATTGAAGTCATTAAAAATGCCGCCTATACTCACGTGTCTGTCACCCGAATATGTCATGGTATCACACTGTTATGAGGGCTTATGTTTGCCAGAACACTGACTCACGTGACTGAGTCGGATATGTACTAAAACTGATAATTATATCATTCACGGAAGAACTGATATTTTCCCAGTGTGTATTCACACATGAACACTGGAAGCCTTAATGCAATATTGTCATTAGAATACACACACATTATCAAAGGCATTCTTTAAGTAAAATGCCTTGAGACAGTTGGTTTTTTGTGATTTGAAAGCCCAAATTTTATGTTGGATATTGACTTACCTTTTTGATTTGTGACCGTTCCATGCCATCTCGTGAATAGGTTATCGATTGGTTCGAATCCGGATTCTATTAATCAAATAGAGATAGAGAAATAAAAAATTTTTCTTCCATAACCACACTACAAGATTTAAAAAAGAACTTCTAAATAAGATAAACTTTACTTAGTTTATTTTGCTCGCTTATCTCAGTTTTTGCCATATATCGACAGGTCATTGTTATCCGAATTGAAATTTTATCGTTTACACAGAAAAATTGGACGGTGACTAGCAGTTTACACTTAGCCAGGCTGGGTGTTGCACTATCGGTTACACCAAATGGGATGATTGTTTGACTGACACATCTATTTGCCTGCACAAATCTGCAGATCAATATATCATATAATCAGACGACACAATCTGTGATGATTGGACCACTTATTGAACACTGCCGCTCTTGGGCGTCATTCACTCAGTCCATCGAGAGTGGAATAAAATCACAAGATCAGGAAATAACTGCTAAAAACCTATGAAGAGTCAAATTAAGAGTTGTAGCTAGTCTGCATGGAACATTGTGATCATCTAAGCTGCTCGTTAGAGATATCATCCTGGGATACTATAGCACGTCATAGCCAACGGCGTGTACACTTTCATAAAGTAGTCAACCCTTTCATTCAGTATACTTTCATCTGGATTTTCATTTTCTTTCAATTTTCAATGTACTTATCTGTCTAGGATATTATTTTGTACTGTTTTGGCGAAGTGCTACTGGCGCCATCTTTTGTTTAAGCACACTGACTTTATGGATGTGTTTGTTGACAATGAGGAAGACTAACGGATATATTTGGGGAACAGACGAGTAACTCATACAAGCATATCCTACCCGAAGGGTTTATCATACTATGACATACCCCATTACGTTGACCAATTAATTCTCGCTGAACAAACTGACAACTCACTTAAAAGTACTTGCAGTATATATTCTTCGAAGGCAGTAGCGACGCACAATAAACGAGGCTCACTGACAATTGGAAGTGGTCATTCTACAGGCTACATGATCCGTTACGAAAATTACATTGCAAGGGCGCAATTCTTAAGAAGTTTATTTTACGAATAAGTGTTTGAACTGTTGATAGCCTCTTTCAAGACGACACTCGGAATTAACCGGTTTCAGCCTAGCTTGAATGCATTATTTTGACGGGCAAAACTCTAATTCAGTGGACCACTAAAACCGAAATTTCCGAGCTCAACCACGATGCAGGTGACTTTGAAATTTCAAATGACACCTTTCAGTCGAAAATTATTTTACCAGGCTTTTTAGTTTGGCATCTCATGTATGTTTTTTTTCTGTGGTCACCGCACTACGGTTGAAGAAAGTGTCAACCTAGAACATCGGGATAAAATGAGAAATTACTTATTCCAGGAAATTAGGCGGGAAGAAATCTTTCAGCGTCTATTAACTATGCACAAAGACGACTGCCCTTTATAGTTTAGTTTGGCGTTAGGCTGCTGAGTTCCAGCGTAGAGGGAATTTCGCTGAGGATAATTCACGCCCGGGGTGATTATAAAGGCCACTGGAGATGGTGATGTAATAAGTTAAATTAGCCCAGGTGTGTGAAGTGAAAAGAAGTATGTTCATTCGTCTCGTTGCAATATATGCTTAAACAAGAGTTGACGTCTAAAATGTGCACAATTCCAGATCCTAGAGATCAAACGGAACTCATTCCAAGATTTAGTTTGAGTTGATGTGAGTGAGCTGTAACCACTTTATGTGGCGATGAACTACTGAGGATAAGATATACACTTGTCATTGTGATCCCGTGATACACGAAAAATATGTACTGTGGAAATGCAATAACTCGCCCTAGACTTAGGAGTTCAGAGCTCAGATCAGTGTCGTATATGTTAACAGCATGTCAACTGTGTAGTGCTGAGTAACTGTTTATGACAACAACAACCGTTGTTGCCTAGTAAGTCTATTTGTTTCAGTGAGGAAGGAGGCAACAGAATGTTGTGTGTTGCAGTTCGAACAGTTGATTTATTAAAGACTGCGTTTTGTACACTGGGATTCTAGGAAGTTTCCCATGCGGATTGTTCTCCGATACCAATTGGATTGGATAAACAAATAGACTAACATTATTCGTGTGTTTAACAACCGAGTGTGAAAAAAGTGTACAACTAGTGGAGATTTTACCGAACAATAAAAATGTTTCTCCTCAATTATTGGTTTCGAATATAAATCTCACTAAAACCGTTTGTTACGTTTCTTAGATGAGCCCTCTTTCAGATATGATATTTTAGTTGATTAGGGTGGCCTAATAACAACATTTTAAATGAAATCCCGACCCTAACTACCGTTATCATAGTAACTTGGTCCTAAGATGGACCGCGTCCATCCAAACAACAGTGTTGCTAAGCAATGCCAATTACCTTGTATAAATGACATTTTGGAGAATAAATCACTTTCAATTCGTGATTAACTTTCACTAAGTTACAACTTCAGACGACTGTTATTAATCTATTATTATTAGTGGAGAATACATAACACTATCAATATGTGATAGGGATTTAGGTTGGTATACGTTGAGTTCGTTTTCAATTATTCATCAACAGGCTAAATACATCACATTTATATAACAAAACAATATCGAAATCTTTACGATGTTTAAAACATAGAGAGATTATTGATTCAGCTACATTTGAAAAAATTCGCCTCACCGGAACCCATGCTGTATGGATTGTCCACAATTCACAAAATCGGGATACCACTCAGATCAATTTTGGATATGTCTAACTCTCCATATCACTCATTAGCCAAATAGTTATCACAAATACTAGATCTCGTCAGGCAAAAACTCTCGACACAAAGCTCACGCGACTCATTTGATCTAGTGAATACAATCAAATATATCAATTTAATTAGACAATCAGTATTTCCTCTTGACGTCATATCCTTACATTCCAACGTCCCGCTAAAGCAGACTATAGATTATCTATATGATCCATATCGATGTTAGTGACATGGATAGCCAGATATCACCGACAGAACTCAAACAGTTACTTTATTTTTGCAATTACAACGTGCAATTTGAGTTCAACGAAAGAATTTATTCACAGAAGGACGGTGTCTCAATTGGATCGCCATTGGGACTACTGTTTGCAGATGTTTTCGTGGCGAAATTAGAAATCGAACAACTGAGTTCAGCGGTACGTTGACGACATCTTCCGTGTACTCGATAACAACGTAAATCCAACCAACATATCGGCCAGATTGAACGTCACACCAAAATTTGCAATTCTCGTTGGAGACCGAAATGAATAATCAATTAGGCTTTTTAGATGCACGTTCGCGTCTCCACGCTGATGGCTAAATTCAACGCGTGATACACAGAAGGGGTATGTGGAATGGTCAGTACATTTATTCAAATAGTTTTGTACCACTTGTCCTGAAAAAAGTCTAATTAACTGTTTGACGGACAAGGCTGTAAGACTTTTCACGGATGATACTATCACTGAAAAATTGACTTTCCTACGTACACTATTCATACAAAATGGCTACCCGGAAAGGCTAATAGACAGATCTATGCAACAACAAAGTGAATGGGACCCGCTGCACCTAGTGGAAAGGAAAACTGCACACATCGGATTGCCTTCAAGAGCGACACACTGGCGGAAACTGTCACACGTGGACTCACAAGGACATTTAGTACAACATTTTACGTTGCTAAATTACGTGTCCACTTCACGTCCAATGCGGTTTCGTGCCCAAGCCTAAAAGATGAAGTGCCTGTTTCTGTAGCCTCATTTTGTGTATACTCACTCACTCGCTCCTGTGGAGCTAGTAATGTTGGCCGCATGACCAGACGCTTATCTGAACGAGTCCAAAAACACCACCCAGCTTGGTTCAACAATATAATAACGAAATCTGACAACAGTGCCATACTATCGCACTGGTGGATTCGAATCACTTTGTCAATGTGACCGACACATTTGGTGCAAACTACCGAGTTAAAGCCACCCAGTCGAGGGTAGTGAGACGTGGGTTTCTGTCCACAGCTGAAGCTACTGGAATTCGTCTGTATAACCCATCCCTGTGTGCCCAGAAACGTTTTGTTTAGACTTTGGATCTACCATGGCCAAGCCCACATCCCGTTACCGTGTCAAGACCCATGGTTCAAGTGGGTACTTGATTACAGCCTGACATTAAACTGACTGACCTCATCAACCACCTGTTCCCTGTTTGTGCCATTTAATGAGTCTCCTGTAAATGCTGTTATACAACTTTGATGCATTTAGCCTGATGATGAATCACTGAGAACAAATTCGTTCACTACACACTATTTGTTATGACTACACTGGGAATTTTCGCGCAATAAGCTGAGTTGTTATGTATCCTCTCGAAGCAACGTGATGAGCTGAATTAAAGTCATAGGTGGATGTGGCTGAGCGTTTGTATGAGATAATCTGATCGTTCCTAATGTGAAGTTAATGGCACAGTGGTCAACGAGGTCGTTTTCTGAAAGCATAACCAGAGTGTTAGCCTCGCTCATGACTACTGACCAGTCCTAACAATAAGAGAAACTGGAATACAGTTCCTCTTTTCTAAAGGAATTAGTTGAAAATTTTACTGGGATGCGATAGCTGCAATGAAGTGTGAATGTTTTTTCAATTGTTTAATACAGATTATAATGAACAAACATTTTCGATAATTCGATAATTACAATTTAAAGGAATTGGACTGCTAATTGGAGTACTGACGGGAACCTTGTGGGCTAATCAAAAATGTTTTAGACACAACTACCCAGTGAATAATATCGGAAAAGCGTGAAACTGACATCAGCGATTGAAACAGTAGTCACCAGACAGAGTAAATGAAACGCGCAAAACTTATGCTTCGTCTCAGCAAAGATAAAACGAATCCGACGTTCCCAGATAATTTATCTGAGCACATGTACAGTGTTTTAAACATATCAGTATGACCGTTTATATGATCCATTGCCGTTGGGATCTGAGTTCTGTTGCCCACGTTCCTCTGCTGTTCAAACTGAGGTTAAGCAAGAAAAGCTCTTGAATCATTGAATGTGGTTTACTTTAAGTTCACTTTCGAAGTTGGAACGCTTTGAGTGTTGTAAAGGTTATAGATCAAAAGCACTCCGAAAAATGTCCGTTAGCGCAGCATACCTTTCCCTTTGAGGATACATCTCTTACGAAACCGTGTTATGACGGTCGGTTGACTATGAACATAAGTTTGGTTACAAGACTACAATGAGATATATTTCGTCAAACAGAATGCGGTTTCGGACGCCGCAGATTGGAGCTGGTAAGACTGTACTGACTGAAAGTGCACCATCCTAACTCAGTGTTTATTCTCATGAAAAAGTTTACTTAAACCTGACAATTTTCTCGGCTAACAATGAACCATATTCCAATCCAATCCACATAAGACAACTCAAACGCGTGTCCGCAAGAGCAATTGATTGCTATTGTTTAGATCTTGTCCAGTTAGATGTTCCACTTCATTGTTACTTTCTGTTATAATTGTAGTGACCCCTTACTGAATGATCAAAAACGTATGGTCCTCATGTTCTGTTGTTCGTAACCATAAGTGAATGATTGTGTTACTGTAAATACCAAGTTTAATTTAGACGTCGCTTTCTAGGTGGATTGTTTATCACTACGAAATAGACTATACTCAATCAGAATCGAATCCGAAAAATGCAAATAGCTTACTACTAAGCAATACACTGACGGTTTTAAACTACCGAGAGTTTTCGCGTTCTATATGTGTCTCCTTCCTCTTCTGTTTATCTATCTCTCTGACGGGTATCATTTTGACTACCGCTCTAACCGCATCTGGTCAATAACATTCGAAAATGTTTCAGACCGGCTGTGTACTTTGATCTTTGGCCTATCAATGTTTGCACATGTTGCTTAACTTTCGGTTGTCATATCTGAGTCTCGGGGGTGCAGTGATTCTGTAAACATGCACCGTGTACAGTGTGTACACGATGATCCTGTTCTTCTTCATACTGTCTAATCGCATAACCCTTCAGATTTACGGTTTTTTTTACTTTGAATATTCTGAATAGGATGGAAACACAATTTGGAACCCATGAACTCGTACACAGCGGCTGACTTACACCGGTTTCATTTCAATATGTACAATAATCCTGTGAATTGTTTCCTGCGTAAACTGTCTAGTTGATAGCTTCAATGCAAACTCTAATGCCAACGCGTGTCTAGAAGAATTATTTAAAAAACTTGTCCAAAAAAGCACAGATCCCGACGAACAGCGGGTAGAATTAACGAAGCCTTTCGATAGTGGATAAACAGATAACAGTCTGCTAGAATTTTCTAATCTGCTACTTTGTAGACAATTTTCCATATATTTCCATTGGATTTGAGTCACCTTTCGTCGCATAAACATTATCATTTCTATCATCACACCGTAGTGTTTTATACTTTATTAAGTATGCTTATTCTATGAACCAGTGAAAGTTAAGAGCAACTGTTGTTTAGTTAGGTGTATTGATTATGAATTGTTTTTTAAGGATTTAGTGGTAGGCCTGTTGTAATCAGACTCAGTGCAAAGGCTAACATTGTGTCCTGTAAGTTCAATGTGTACGTAATATCTCGACTTCCTAACTATACACTCACACTTGGTAAGCCAAGTAAATGGAAATATAATATATGGTGAATTTCCTCAAAGTAAAACTGATGGTTGGCATTCATAGTTGTCCAGTTCACAATGATGCGAATTAGCCATTGGTCCTATAAGCTTACATCTTTGTAAACCACTTAGACATCAATCATGATGACATGGTGAAATTTAATGCCAGTTTCGTTTAATGGTAAACGAAAGCTGATTCAACCTGGACTTTTCTGAAGGCTTTCTCACAAAACGCCATCGTCGGTCATAAAATTTCGTAATTTCCACAGAATATCTACATTACCACGCAAAACGTATCAATGGACCTCCACTGTGATTTTCAAGACCTTTAATCCAATTGAAATCAGACCGTTCTCTTTCGGCAGTTATCCTTCACTTCTAATGTAGACTTATGTCATGCATCTAATTTTGCGGTTAACTTTGTCCTTAAATTTGTAATCAGATAACACATACCGGAAGCGACGAATTCTTTAAAAAACGTTACAATGTTTGAATTTGAGTAAACCAGTCATTATGATACTGCGGTTATCTTGGTGCTTGTTACTCTTATATATTTCTATATGGTTAACCATCTGCCCTCACATTCTGAGTAGCAACAGTTTGGCTACTGTTTTAATTCATGACTTTTGGCGGCGTATTTTTGTTGTCGGTAAACACAAGAAAAACAGTCCAAAAGCGAGTTAAGTCAACCAGTTTGGTGCTTCAGGTAGAAAGGATATTGATCTAGGGGAATTCGGCGAGTGGTACGCAGATTGTCGGGATTAGGAGGTATTGTCTCAAATTGACGCAGATGAAATCGAAGGGTTGTTTCTTTTAAAGTTAGTTTTTGGGGCGCATTTTATTAAAATACGTATCGAACACCGGTGAGTCCAAATAACTTCCGCCTTATGTTATAAATACACATAGATTATGTAAATCCGTGCAATTGAAATGTAAAAGATCGTACCCAGAACATCATTGCTTGTCGAACTTCTGACTAGTTTGTTCTAATGTTTACGCGTATAGATGCTCAAATAGTCTTGTACACAGTTATTTCCCTTTCATTCATATACATTCGAGGAAAACAGGTTGTGTACAAGTCATATAATCCTATAAAACATTGGGGTTTCTAGTGTTTAGGTGATGCTGGCAGGATCTTACAGATAAGGCGGCATCAGAATTATACGCTTGATTGGAAGTCAAACACTCCACAAGTGCAAAATCTTGTCATTAAAATGATGTTCTGAATCATTTTTTGAGTTATTAAACTCGGCATAAAAGCGGGTTGTAAACGTTTATGTCTGACGTGATAAATTATCAAGTTTGAGATTTGTGTCATTATTATTATGAAATTTAGAAATGTGTCCTATTTTTTCAATTAAATTAAAGCTGGCTTAATTGCTTCCAAATGAGTATAAAGAAATATACTCAATAAAACATATCTTTGAGCAGAGTTCATTGCCTTGGGTTTCGGGGTTTTTGACATAATTTGAAACAATTCGATTATAATTGTATCTACTTCAGTTTTTACTTAAGTGTGCAGCTTCCTTAACAAGTTACGGTATACTACCTCTTCCAGGTACAAATGCAGGTGGCTGTAACTGTTCTTGTTAGTCCGAAAGTGATACTGTAGTATACTGTAAGTCAAGGGATTGGAGACTGGGGTTTAAGATCATGGGGTAGGTTTCTGATAGCAGTCTTTTGGATCTATGTTGTATTATCATATATATATATATATTAACGTTCCATCTTCTGTAAGTACTATGTGAATTATAGATTCTAAATGCCTAATTTTCATAACAGAGGCCTCACGGACAAACGAGTGAAAAATGTACTAACCAGTTATTGCGAATACTAATTTACACTTCATCTTAGTTGTTTTCTTGAACTGTACTTTTACGTTGTGGTTTTTGTGTTAGTTTATTGGAATGTGACTGATATGTAGACGATATCTTTCAATAAATCTGGAGAAAAATTAAATTTCAGGCTACAGAATTAAAGTTCCTTAGGATCTTACTCACCTCTGGATTGGCACTAGAGAAATGATGGTCCTACAAGAAACGCAAGATGCATGGGATGTGAAAATAGTTTAACGTTTTCAGAAGACCACCATACGGTTAAGTCGTTCTCCCTTAGTACTAGTGATTTTATGTGTTTACTTCGCCAGATTAGACGCAAAGTATACAACAATATTGAAATTCGTGGAGATACTGACCATCCTTTTTTCTCTGGTACCATATTCCAACTATGCAAATCTGCTAGTAGTCCACAGTCTCAGTACGAATAGAAAATTTGATTGTCCCAGCTAAGTTATTTTTTACACGGGCCTGAGTCACGCATGATTAAAAAAATCATTAATTTCATGCTATGTTAAGGTATTTCGGCGTATACATTTGTGTAACGAAAATAATCCTCATTATGAACTACAAGTCACTGGCGGCTCTGAGTGCCATTATGTGTGGCAATCAGATTGTGCAAAAGATACTGATCAGATTCCGGAAGTTGAGCAGAGAGCTTAACTAACATACACTGATAATATGAAGTAATTATTGATACACCATCAAAAGCATATTCATCCAGTTATATAGAACCGGATTTTGAGTATGAAACGGTCACTTGGTTAAAATGTTACGTATTCCCGGAAGACTATAATCATTCACTGATAGAAAAAATGTAT
>JTDE01021411.1:50980-61933 GCA_014338405.1 Paragonimus skrjabini miyazakii | reverse complement strand
AATTTGAACAAAACAGTTAGAAGACAAACACTGGTAGATGTTAGCATTTCGTATTGGCTCGTCAGTACCAAATAACCAATAATACGGTAGACTTCCAATTTAACGTCTACGGTACTTGGGGGGGTATGAACAAAGAAACGAACAATAACAAAAGCGTCCAATCGTGTGGTCTGAATGACACTCACTGCAACTTAAGGACCATGGTAAACTCGAGTTCACAAATAGTTGTTTTTGTACACACAAGACAGGTGATAGATATCACAAACACTAAACTTGTTAACAGAAAACGTTTCTGCTTGAACCGATTCCAGAACGTTATTTACAGTTGGTGACGGATAACAATGTAATTTAGGAAGTAAGTAATCTTTGGTGTTGGGAGAAATATTAAACAATCATTTTGACTTTTAAGTGTTCCATCCTAAAACTGTGACAGCCGTGCTTTTGCGAATTGCCTGCAGTCTAGAAGGCTTGCTATACAAGACATTGCTTTTACTGACAACCAACTGCAGCTCACTTGTAAATATTTTCGGTTGTCTGAAGATAACCGGATATTCAGTCATGTCGAAAAGAAAAGTCCACCTTCACTGTCAACAAAAGACTTCCCAAACTCATTACAGAATCGTGGGAGAAATGATTAATCGGGTTGTTGGCAGAAACAAACATGCTTACTATACCATTTGAATGTAGTGAAGTTCAGCAAATCGTCCGCCTTAAAATATTTACGAGAACATTAACCAAAAAATGACTGATCCCTTGAACTGGCCTAATATTCGACTAGGAGTGAAGCATCATACGCGTAAGCACCTACGTAATTCATAACCGAAACTCTAGAGCTGCCTATGTTAAAAGCAGACAAAAATGTTTCGTAGCAGGTGCTCTTAGATCAACTAAATCAATAAATCGGGGGGAGTTACTGAGGGAAGTAGATGCGAATCGAGTGGCGCGGAAGTTGTTATAGTTATAAAACAATGAAGTCGAGCCCGTCCCCATAAACGATACATTTGGTTGGGCAAAAACCACATTATCTGGACTGTAAGAATGACGTCAATTGATGAAAGAATAAGAAACTACCTTGCCTATCATAAATGGTAAATGAAAGCAAGCGACCTACAAAAGGATCAGCTGATCGCTGTCAATATTTACAGTTATTCAGTTTAATTTGGTCCAAATTATGATATCAAATAGCCATACTTCTAAACTGTGGTTGCTGTGCCACTGGAACGAAGACAAATTAGATATCGTGATAACTCATACTGTGTATAACAGCACTTGTTTTAGACATACCATGGTAATAATATCACGGTAATAATCCATTTGTTTACTGTTAAACATGTTATGAAATGATATTTGTTTACTGTCTATCAGCAGTCAAAGCATTGAGGACTGTATATGGACCCGATAGAAAAACGCCCAATGAACACAGTCAACATTGAATACATACAGCACCTTTAGAGTTCAGAATGGACCTGATTGTCAGCTTATGACAGAAATCACCACTAGTAATGTAGATTAAGTTTGACAATGTTGTTGGATTAGTTAGCGTTGCATCAGTAAGTCTAAAAGAATATTTATGTCCATTGACTTGTACAACAATTACCGTATTCTACAGTTGTATACAGGAATAGAAAACTACAAACAGGTGAAGAAATATTCAGTGCATTAGTCCCAATAATAAGCAGAAAAAGTACGCTCTAGTTTCTGCCAACCAACTTCTGTGAAAACTGTGGGCATATATCTGCATCCTCAAACTAAATTGCATAGTTTAGTCACACGGATGATGTAGTCTGTACATCACAGAAGCAGATGTGGAGCAGACTATTTAGTTCGCATAGTTCAACGTAGCATCTTACCGATTGATGACCTGTATGGAACGGTTTTTGGTTTCCAACAATACATTTGACACCCACAATCGAATCGTCCATATGCTTTTTTAATATAATGACCTCGAAGCTACCCATTTCACTAAGCAATAACCGAGTGTAATTCAGTTCCATGCTCGGTTGTTCGGCATAGTTAACTTCGAGAAATCATGATGCCAACTTTTCTACAAACGTACCTCACTTTTTTATAATTGTGGCTTTCTCCATCTAAGAAAATCTCTTTTTATGCATACTGATGATAAATAAGCGTCCTCTTTTCGACTAATTTCATGAGGCCAATCTGTTGGTCATTTGTCCATAAGCTGAAGGTTAACCCTAAAACAAAAAACCACAGTCCAAAATCTCATTCACAGCATAGGTTAAAATCAACGCATCCAATTTTCACTTCATTGGTCACACGGCTTTTTAGTTCATGCCAAGATATTTACCTGTCAACTATTGTGTCATTGCCTTTGATTCTGCATTAACCTGCTCCAATCGTCTGATTAGTGCTTGCTCCACAAATCTAAAATCACAATTTCCTCGTCAAATGCTTAAAACCTTTTAATGAACACGTTCAATTTAACGTTCTGTTCCTACTGAATTTTGTTTTAACGAGTGTACTGTTTTGTTAATCTTTCTAACGCAGATATTTACACAGTTCTCTTATGTGTGTAACTGTCTGTCTGATTCAACTCGTTTCACTTCTTCTGACCACTTGGGACAAAGTTTTCAACGAAATACTGTCTGTTTCGTCACATCATGCTTATCCGCTAAATTCTGTTCACGTAAACCTGCTGGTTGTTTGAACTAGTACTCACATAACTCTACACAGAAGACATCTGTGAACCATTAGTCATCCCACTATTTTCGTAAAAACAGATGATGAAAAGTAGTGTATCAAATTAAATACTTTAGAAGACTCAGCAGTGAAATTCCAGGGTTCCGGTCGGATTCGAACCAACGACAGATACAACATGCCCATATTCGGAAACTGATCCACCAGCTGAGCTACTGAGCCATACCGGAAATTCAGAAACCTCATACCCAAACTACTTTAGCCATTCACCACACTCTACTACAGGAAATTCACGAAACAATCCAGCGGATTGACTACTAACGCAAGATTTCTCAGACAGTTCGTGGTAAAGTTTACCACTGTCATCTATGAGCATGGAGATCATATTGCTGATAAGCAGACACTCTGGAAAAGTCAACCCCACAGATTATTTAGCGCATTCCAGGTGGAAGCAAGTTGAGTGGATAACAGGGTCCAATTGTGAAATATTCAGATTTGAAACACATGTGGCAGTAAGCTTGCATCACCTGGGCAAGTTGTTTCTGTCGCTGATCTGATTTCAGCCGAAACCCAGAGGGTTTGCAGACTTGATGTGTTCTGAAATGAATTGATAGTTGTTAAGAAAATTGCTAATTGATTATTTACTTAATCAAAACGTTTCTTCTACTCACCTAATACAACTCAGGATGTGGCATTTTGCTTTCATTAAGTCCGATGTTTGTGAGTGTGATGACCATAAAATGTATGATCAACTGTTCGTCACGTACAATTGCCCTACTGTTATGGACTGTTGATGATTTAGGGGATAAGTGAAGCAACATTGAGATTTGCCAGCTGGCCGGCAATGTGAGACAAATCATTCGTAATTGATCCATCATGTCTCTGCTGATGCACAGCAGGAAGATTGCTCACAGGTTGTGCAAGTATAGTCAATAGCCAGGTCAACGAACCTTACATTAAGATCTTGTTTGGTTTGCAGATGAAAGTTTAATTTTTCAGAGTATTGTGTTGGAAATCTTCACGAACGGTGTTTTTCAATTTGGTAACCCGTCTTGCTGTTGATCGACAATGCCACCGTGCCTCTTCTCCCTAAATAAAACTGAGCTCACGCGATAATTTTTTACCTGTGGTCTTGGGTGATTTGTATTTTGAAAAGCTACCGAAAACGGAGGCCTTTTGTTACTACCGAAATTGTTCTTTGGACAGATTGTCTTATCCTGGGGAAAGCATCGTAACTGTTAACTGAAGTGATTATAGTCAAGATAATAGCTTTTCAGTCCTTTTGTAGTCATCTTCCGATTAACTTAACTAGATTAGCTATTCTGATGTCTTTTTCAGATAAGACCCAGTTGTGAAAAGTCAAGGCTTCGTCCGGATTCGGACCAGTGACACAAATGTATTATTACCAGAATTTCAATGCTCAACATTGGAGCTGGTGGATTCCGTCGTGAACTGTTTGAGGAATCTTGCCAATGCAGTCGAGCCCCTGGATCTTTTGGTGGATTCCATGTGAGACAGTGGGAGGGGTGGGTAACCGAGTTTATATGTAAAGTTTCTGAGCTCTTGGCGTGGCTTCGTAGCTCGGCTGGTAGATTGTGTTTGAGCGTTACGTTTCTATCGCTGGTTCGAATCCAACCGAAGCCCTGACTTTTCACAATTGGGTCTCATCTGGAATCATGTCTGCAAAACTACTTATTCTAATGTCTGTTAACCTGGCAGTTTAAACAAGAGTTTTGACTTCAAATTAGGCAGGTGGAACACAATTGGAAAACTCACTGATTTGTCAGATAAGGAACTTTCGGGACTGATTGAATGGGAAAGTCTGTCTATTCCCTCAGCTTCTGCTAATGAATGAGATTTTATCTTGTCCCTTCTGACTGGAGGATGTCCAGGACTCCAACTGCCGACTCCGCTCAAAGATCTGTCATCTTCCCCATCCCTGTTTTTGTTTGGCTGTGTGTAGACGTTCAGCTGAGTCGTTTGTTGAGGCAGTCCCCACTCTCGAGTGCACTCTTGCCTTCGTAATGCTACTGGATCATTGATTCTACAGGTTTCTTGTTGACGCGTGTGTGTACTGTTGGGAATGTGAGTGTGAACAGCGTCAATTATTCCTCGGTCGGTTGAAAGAGTGATGGATACCGAATGGTCCACAACGTCCGGTGGACCTGTGCGAGCAGATTGTAGACCCTGTTCCAATCGAATAGACAGTTAAATAATGGTTCAAAACATTAGAACTGCTGAGTCCGGACTTTGCTTACTGCATACTCTTATGTATACCCTATCAACATGTTGATTGAATGCAAACCACCGATCGTCCCTTCACCAAGCAATAATTTGAACGGTGGCTGACTGTGTTGTATTGTTAACCATGTTGTATTGTTAGTTAATAAGACAGGAATGGCAAGAAGAAATCTCACTGAATCTCGTATCACTGGTTACTTGTTTTGTTCTTTCATGTGCGATCAAATTCCCTGGCATCCACAAGGTATGCATGTGAAAGTCGAACGGTGAGATATATTATTCAGTTTTAGATTTGAGCCACAGAAATAATGATTAGGAATTTGAGTAAGAGCGTGGAATTGTTGACGTCGATAATATTGTATTCATTTTAAAATATGCTCTAACCGTAGATTTTAGTTCCGCGCTTGCTCCAGGATATTGATAATGCTCCCTTGGCGGTGATTTTACAGTTGGACCGTTTTTATAACCAGTATCGGGCAACAGACACGTTGCGGTCGGTTGACCATCATCACTCATAGATCGACCCACTTCGATCCTTTGTCTTACTGGATAACCGTTCCCGGGACCAGGAGAAGTTGACGCGTTTTCAACTGAATTGTGATTAACACACCACAGGCCAGCCTCTGTTTGCTGAAGAAGGCCCAAAGAAGGTGTAGGAGGTTGTGGAGACGTTGGAGGACTCATGCAAGCATCACCAGCACCCAAAAATGCTGGTGGTGACAAAACTTGAGTTGTTGAAACAGCGGGTCCTCTCTGTGTTACAATTTGCGCGTCTTTGTTCAGTTCGGCGGCCCATTGAGCAGAAATGAATCCATTCTCTTTGTTCGGAGAGATTTTCATTGAATGGTTGTCGTGTTTGTTGGCGTATAACTTGGAATCATTTGAACCCTGAGCATCGATTGGCTGGCTGGAAGTCGGGGAGGATGCCAGACTGTAACGCTGCAAAGTAAACAAAAAACGTAGTTAAGCTTCAGCCAGGTTCTAACCATTCCTTTAATATAAACAGAGTGGATTGTTGTGTTTACTGTAGAACCAATCTGGTGGGTGTAACATGCGTACGTCATCACAATAACATTGTGTATGTTTGTTCAGAAGACAGGACGTACAAACATGATATAATTACCAGTTTGTTAAGTGATCGTCACAGTGCATTGACTGCCTCCCATTATGACTGACCGTCATGATGAAAATAGGGTCAGTGTTTGATAACAGTGTAAATCAATGATGACATCCTCACGTTACCAGTCGATTGAGGACAATCTCACGATGAAACGGTCAATCACACTGCTACCTGACTAGTCAGCGAGAGCACAGACAGCTGGTGGCACTGCTGTCTCACGCCGTCACCGGACCAGTTAACTGTACCGGTGATCATTGACACAACAAGCTATGCGCACTGACATGGATGATAGGTTCTAGAAATGAACTCGAAAATGTACATACTTCATTGTTAGTTATAAACATGTACCATCCTTTACCAATGTTGTGACTGACATCTATTCAGGTTAGTTAATGTGTTCATGTCATACAGTATTCTCCTCAACTAGAAGCACCTTTTTCTGTGAACAGAAACGTTCTTTCTGTGGAGATGTTTTATTCTCAAGATAAAACGTCTTAATCAAATGAAGTCCGACTGACACGAGTGAGGTAAGGCATGTAAGATCAGATAGAAGAATAGGACCAAACTCGACATACGTTCCTGATTTGTACCACGGTCGCATCATATCTGTTATTGGTAACTTAAGGTATTCTGTAACCCGCAAAAGGCAGTATGTTACCAAGCAACTCTAGTTTAGAGCTTCCTGTACCTGTTTATAATTCCAACATGACGTTTGAATTAGAGCAAGTATGCATCATGCAATGCTGCTTTTAACGCGGTACTGATTATGACTACATATTAATTGTTATATTGTTAACAGGATTTGGTCAAGGGAAGAACCAACTGGCGTGCCCATGATCCCCGCACTCTAAACTGGCAAAACAACGTGGCCCCCACTGTTTTATCGAAATTCAGAGTGAACGCTTTTTGCATAAACACTATATTTTAGGAAATGCGGTTCATCTAGATACAGAGTTGGAATGCTCCAGAAAATGTGGCTTACAGTGTGGCTTGCAGTTCTTTTGTAAAAGTCCGGTATCTGTTGTAACTGCCACGACAACTTCATTTGCTTAGATTCCAACAGGAGACGTCCGTTATCCCCCATGCGTTCTTATTTTCAAAATAAGTGAGCCTCACACTCTTCTTCCGGTGACGTTTATGTAAACACTGATTTTGATAAAACACAGGGCAAGAGTTTTACTGAGGTAACTTCAAGCCAAGTTTCCTAGCCCGTTGCTAATCAGCTTTTAAATGATCAGGTCGATGTGTGATGGGTGCTTGCTTTAGCAATCTACCCTGAGGTCAGCACGTAATTACGTCAGAATCTTTAAGATAAGATTGCCATACTCTTGCTTTCAGGAACGGTTTAAGTCAATACCAGAGTTTCTTGTGCGGTTTCAGGAGGTTTTTCTTCGATGGGAAATATCTCAGAGTCACGTAAAAGCACTTCTCGGATTATGGTGTTTCATCTCAAGGGATCTTTCTCATGGGCAGCATTGTGCCCCGTTCAACACGTTGTAGTCAAGTCGGTTCTTTACAAATCACGTATTTGATAAAGGTTTTATCCAATTAACAATCGTAAAATTCTTTATGTGCTGATAGCCAACATACAATCAATGATCTATGGACAAGTATTTCGAAGGCTTCACAGGAGACGAAACATCCTTTCAAGTTCATAAACATTTACACAATAATTTTGATCTCAAACAAAATAGAACCACTGGATAGGCCTGCTTGAAGGCTGTATCTGGAAATGCCAAACGTACAGCAACTCCACCATCGAAGGTAAGTGACACTCAGCTGGCAACAAATTCAGTCCCAAAATTTGACGTGGTTCTAAAGTTGTTGATGAGTAAGGATCTGAGATGAATATAACCATCCCAGAAAATAAAAAAATATGTTTATTTTTCCAAAAAATAATTACAGTACACCTTTAGAATGGTATTTGCCATTTCAGGGTGAAAAATGCCTGTTGTAACAACAACAAAGCGTTTATCACATCAAATTTCATTAGCATCATTGATAGTAATATCCCGATGGTTGACATTAACGTTTGCTTGCCACGTAACCATGAAAAAAGCAACAGGGTTTGTGTGTGTCATACAATCTAGCAGTACTAATAGGTTTCAACCCTAAGATATACCAACAGGATACCTGTATCATGCGACAAAACAATTACCATTGAATATACGGCGTCTTTAGGTACATTGTTTGGTTAACGGCGCTTATTTCACAGGTGCAACAACAAGACATCCACATCATTGGACCAATTTAACTGTCATTTATTACAACGCTTCCACCTGTTCATTATAAGACAAGAAGTCTCCGATCCGGTAAAGAACCCGGTCAAAAATAGCCAACCTATTCATAGCTGTCATTTCAGCGGATGGAATCATCATATGTTCATCTCATACCTTAGACCGGTCAGATGGTACATGAGAAATGAGTGCACGGAGTTAGAGACGGTTGATTAATGCACATAGTAGAGATTGTTCGGTTATTGAGGGTATTCCAAAATTGAACACCACCCACACTTGATCGCAGCCTTTGTATCCAGATAAGCCTTTCGGCTAGCCCACTTCGAAAGGAGGCACTAGACTCGAGTTTCGTTCTTATTACAGCTCATTAGTCGTGCACATCCTTGTCCGGATCAGAGTTTGTAATGTACATAGCACATGATTCAATCACTTACAAAAAGCAACCTTGAAAGATTAGTAAAACGTGTCTCATTACAAATCACCGATGGCACACGATATATGTGGTAGAACGTAGACATCGTTGTTTGAACAGATGAAAACGATTTACGTCATAGAACCTGCTCGATCAGGTTGGGCAGCCGTGAAGAAGTCACTCTCATGTATACGTGGTTTATTAAGTAAGATGTAGGCTAAACTATCAGTATGTGAATAGGGAAAATTGCTCAGTTTCATTTGAACAAGAGTGATTTCTCATAAAAGTTTACGTAGGTAAACGCATGGATTTTACTTCAATATCTCGTCCATGTGGTTATGAAATCACTGCGGGGATTGACGTCGATGAACGTAAATGATTACTGGTATGGACCATGACGTTTTCAAATTACCGTTTGTTCATAGTTAACATATGTGATGTTGACTTGTGTTAATCTATTCGCGCAGTGATTTTACAAACGCTGCCTACTCGTTTTATCAAACGTTATCATTTCTTCACAGGGATTCGTCGATTTTTCCCAAATCTTTATGACTTACATTTATTAAACGTCAGTCGCACGTATGTATCAAACGTTATCATTTCTTCACAGGGATTCGTCGATTTTTTCCAAATCTTTATGACTTACATTTATTAAACGTCAGTCGCACGTATGTATCAAAAAGTCTTACGTTTGGTGATTTGTTGTACGTCTATTCACAAAATAAAAGCATACTAGAATAGAGTGTTGTTCATAAAACACTTCAGCAAATGTTTCTCACTAACCACTCAGACAGAAAACTCACTGTTTTGAGTAAGTGTCAAGCGTGCACCACGAAGGCAGTGTCACAAACTTTGGCAACATTCAAATGGTTTGTCAACTTACGCGACTGAAACTGGTATTCTCTTGTTCTAATTCCTTCATGCGCTCCTCCACCACTTCCAAATCACGGAGCAAACTGTTCAGATCACGTTCTGCTGTTGCATCTGTGAATGAGTAAACATAATACGGGAATAAGAGAAACCGTTAAACAGTACTGGAAAGCGAAATTAGGTGGTATTGCTTCTTTTCACCATAGTATACTGTTAATGGGGTAGACCAAACTACAATATACTTAAGTGTGCCCCGTGTTAACTTACATTTCATCTCAAGCAGTGGCTATTCATCAGTTTTCTAAAGAACGCTTTTAGCCAAATTGATTTATCTATAGGATAGCATTTAAAACAGAGGACGAGCCACGGCGATAAACTTGCCGCTCGTACAGAGCAGTTCATATGTAATACTAAACAGGCAAATGACTGTGGATTTGTAAGGGTTTTGCGTGGGAAATTAAAGGATTATTTTGATATTTCATACGGTGGCAAAAAGAAGGGGATAGTAAAGAAAACTGATACATAAGAACAAGGATGATTATCCAAGAAAATGTATCACGCGTGACTTACAATCGATAGATAAAATTAATTACTTGTCCGAGCAACGCAAGTGTAACCTCCTGAAGAGTCTAGGAATCAGCTCGCTTTCAAAATACTTCTAGGCAATGCAGGAAGAAGCAAGAGTACTGGTCAAATGGTGTAAGACAAAACACATTATAATATTATGCCGGTACTATTCGGAATGGCAGCGACTAGAATGGGAGTTTTATTTCACAAAAACGGTTGTCGTTGTTGCCCAGCAAAAAGTGTAGAATAAAGTAAGGATTGAAAATTTATTACAGAAACATGACGATAGTTATTAGTAAAAAATTTCAGACCGTAGTTATAATGACAGTCCTGATGATTACCATCACTATAAACAGAGAAAAAGTTCTACAAACGGAATTCTACGAGAAGAAACATTGAGAAGGAAACCATTAAGCCAGTAACGTAAGGGGCTCCCATCGGGATTTACCTGTGTGATTATGTTAACTTCAGCGCATTTGGTGAGAAACCAGTTGAAATTAATGAGCACATGCGTTCAGTTACGAGGTGCTCCAAAAACACAAACGTGGCGTCCCGTTAAGGCCAATCTTATGCTTGGACAACTCACCGTACCACAACCTTGCCAGATGGCTTGCTGACATTCTGCCTCCCATCCGTCAGAATTTTACCTCTCATTGTGTAAAGGATTCTTCCGAATTGGTACAAACCTTACAGAACGTATCGATGAGTTCACATAAGACGTTTTCTATTGATGGTGACTTCTTATTTATAAACATTCCTCTTCGATTTTATTTCTCACCAAATGCGCTGAAGTTAACATAATCACACAGGTAAATCCCGATGGGAGCCCCTTACTTTACTGGCTTAAT
>JTDE01021411.1:0-48583 GCA_014338405.1 Paragonimus skrjabini miyazakii | reverse complement strand
TGAAACAGGTACTGTAGCATGCGACACGGTGGTTCGTAGATTAAACATAAATGGAGACTCAAAGGACACCCTTAATTGCTCAGAGGTCAGACGAAACATTCTTTACAACACTTCGTATAACAAGTTCAGAAGGGATACGAAGAGGAGGCGTGGCCTTGTAGACGACCGTGAGGTTTGACTAACATTGAAGGTTAAGTAAGTGGCTGCCTCTTTTTTTAAGGGATATTGGCAGAACTTTTAAGCACATCTGTGCTACAGGTTCAGAGTTCTCGTCTTTCACTGAGGCTGTCAGCTAGGCGGATTTCACATACATCAGTGTAAGGTCGAGATGGTTGGTCTCCAGAACAGAACCATTCGAAAGCCAAATTACCTAACCAACCCTCTTTCTTGTGGTACAGCCGCAAATCGTACGTGCTGTAAACCGTTCGGTAGATTTGAAATCTAAAACGATGAGTTCTCTTGATCCAGTTCATCAGTAACGATAAAAGACATACGTCGCGAGATGTTAACATTTCGTTTACTCTCTCCAGTCATGAACATAAAACTTTAGAATATATAGGACATGCAGATAGCAACATCAATGGAAACAATCAACAAGTGGGTTTACAAATTTCAAGAGCCCAGGAGATCTGTACCGATGACTGCTTTCAAGAACAAGAGGACAGATCAAAGAAAGAACTGTTCGCAAACGAATATCTTCAGAAGTTCAACGATGTTTACGGCCAGAAAAGACTGATCAAGACTGCCGTGAGTACGGTCCCTAGGAAGCAGGTCTTTTTGAACCTTCCTTTCAAGGGCGATCATATCACAACTGATGTAAGTCAAATCTTACAGTCTGCTCTATCTCGTACATACCCTGAGGGTGAATTGCGTTTGCTGCTCACAACTAGGAGTGTCGCTCATCTTACTCAAAATCGTGTCCTACCGAAATGTCCCGTCTCACATGTAATCTACCAGTTCACTTGCAGTTGCGGTGACGTCTATATCGGCAGAACAGGTGGGTGCCTACGACAAAGAATGGCTGAACATATGCCTAAGTGGTTAGTGCGCGCCATGACGCAACAGGCAATGGCAACAGAACCAGTGGGACGAAATTCGACCTGATCCACTGCAAAGCACATCATGTACACTGGTCACGTTGTAAACCCCGCGAACTGGTTCAAGGTAGTGTTGCGTGATCGAAATCCTAAGTGGCTTGCCTTCTCCGAAGCAGTGTTAATCAGCATACGCCGTCCGGTCCTGGGTGTGCATAAGCTGTTGACTCACGCATTTTGTTTGCCCTTGAACTGATAACAGTCCTTGTTTTATGTAAACCCAATCGTTGACTGTTTCTGTTGTCGTTGTTGTTGTTGTTGCTATCTGCATGTTCCATATATTCTAAAGTTTTACATTCGTGACTGAAGAGAGTGAACGAAATGTTAACAACTAGTGAAGTATATCTTCTATCGTTACTGGTGAAATTTGAAATCATTCGTCAAAACTGGTGACCACAACCACATTTCCGCCGTCAAATGCAATATATTTCCGGCTCAATTAAACTCATTCTACCATTTTCCAAAGAAGATGCGAAGTCGTTATCAGAGGACTTGACTCAGCTGCTTCAACTTCCGCGGGCATGAGGGTACAACATGCTGTGATGAGTTCGATCGATGGTGGTCCACATATTCAAGAAAAGTGTCGGAAGTGTTTGTGAAAGTCATAGGGAATTAGCTTGTCCACAGTCATATATATATATATATATATATGTATATATATATATACTTCATCGACTGCTTGCATCTCGAAAGACAGACGTTAAGAAAGAACTGGCAGAGAATGCAGTAATGAAAGCTTCACTCACTCACTCATGTGTACCGCCGACCAACAATTATCGCATTTTTCGATTGTAAAGGTGCGTTCAATTTAGTGGGTCGATCTACACTTTTATAGGCGCTTAAAAAAGTTGTGTACCGAACGTGTGTTTGAATATGCACTGGATTTTCTATTCCAACACTTCAGCTGAGGTTAGGGTTTACGGTGAACTGTATAACAATTTCGGCGCCAAGTGCGGTGTACTTCATGACTATAAGTTTTCATCGTTTTCGTTCCATTTTTCTCCTGAACAACTTAGCGGAAAGCTGTCTGCAATACTAACAAGACGTCGACGTGCGCTTCTTACCTGGTGAAGGGCTGGCTGATCTTGGCTTAAATTGCGGCCATGTTTCCAAACGGCAACCATATTGACCATTGCATCGTTTGATCGCATATTATGCATGGTTGAAGTATCCTGTACATACACTTGGCCCAACTGGCTTTTGGATGATTCTTTCCAAATAGCGCCGGCTGAGCAGTTTACGTCATTGCGAGAGTTCCGATTATTTGTGAGTGGTTCTCATTTCATTTTAATCAAAACTAACCTTTCAGGTTGCTGAGAGGGGTTTCTGTGAGCAGAATGTGTTGATATTGGTACGACATATCAACAAGTCTTGCTTTGAACTAGCAGGTTGCATCCGAACTGAAAGCTTCCAGATATTCGAGGACCGATTCCATCCACAAGTGAACATTATTTGACCGTTCCTTTAGTCAACCTAAATGCTTAAAACCTCCAGTCATGAAGCAGCTAGCTGGTTCAAAACAAGATGCGTTGATTTGTCTCATCAATATCGATGTACTCCGTTCCGTCAGACTTGTTTGCTCACAAAAGCTCACATCAACACGTTAAAATAAAAAATAAACCGCAACATCATTAAGCTTTTTTCAAAATTGACGTATCACACAGCTGTAGTTCACTTATTTTGATTTTTCGCCAAATATTTCGACTAGTAACACTGGACAAATGAGGTCAGTCAACTTTGTACTGAGTGATATTGAGTTGAGTGAACAGCTTATATGTTGGGTGAGTGTTTAATGAAAAGGTGTTGGATTTGTCGCGTCCACCCTTGATGTGAAGATGAGTCTAAATTGTGTGATAACTTTCAAATGTGTAAATTTCATGCCTCCTGAAGCCTATCTCAATAGTGAAATTTCACGTTGTTTATCTAATCGATGCCCTTACCTCGACATTCGATTTGATGATTTTACGTTCAATACTAGGATTTTTGAGTTGTCTTTGCATGCAATAAATTGAGTTGTACATAAAATTCGTATGAAACAAAGTGCTTTGAACACACACAACAGAAAAGACTAAATCCCCCAAGTCAGTCAATCCAATGACTACTAGATATCTGAATCAAACAAACAAACTCCAATGTGTTTCACAAATCGTTTTGGATTAATTTGACAGAGTTTGACTGAGTAAAAGTATAATCTGCCTATCCAGTTGACAGGTTGAGTGTTTTTTTTATACTTGACCCACGGGAACTGAACGGATTTAGCAACGTCTGTTAAGAAATTAGGAAGTTTGCAGGCTGAATATTAAATTAAAAATCAGATGCAACTGTATGTTCTTTTGATGAGTTTACTATCTATTTTATTATAAGAACGACTTTTTTGTTCGCAACGCTCTTTTAGTAAATTGTTTTTGTGACTATTTCAGCGGAATGGGATTATTATAGAGCACAGTGTTCTACTTCTAACCCACGTTAACTGGCAGAAGCAAGTGCTCATGGCATATTTATTCATTATCATTACTCTCCATGTTAATGGTTATATGATTCTTGTGAATGAATGGTATTATCACTCAATGTTCACATATTAGTTTGCATAATGCTCAGCTACCGTGTATAACTAGCAAAGTCCAATGTGCATCAGATTAGGAACAAGTCGTCTTACCCGCACACACTGTGGATGAACTGATAGTAAAATCAAGAAAGCGATTTGATCAAAACTGTAAGAACTTCGATTCGGATCTGCTTTTATTCATTTTCAACACGTTTCCGAACGCAATGCATGTTCATCTACGTGGTACAACTCACTTCACACGACATACTTTTATATCCACCTAAGATCCAAATAACACGGTGATGTATATATTCAAGGAGGGATCACTAATCCGCTAGTTAACAAACAGGCATCTTGGAATGGAACGAAGGTATTCAGTAAGTACAAGTTGGTTTTAGGCTCATCAGGCCATGGGATGCAGAATCTCGAAAATCTTAAGATGACAACTTTTTGTTAAGCTAACTTGAACAACTGACCAAGTAAAGGCCATATCTTACAAATGTGCATCTTGTTTACTTTTACCAACACAGCTGTCGCTGAATTGGTCATATAGTTGTGATTACGGTAAGACAAATAGTTCATCAGTAATGAACACTTGCCGAACAAGTTGCCACTAGTCAGCTGATGACGAGAAATGAACGCCCCACAGCTTACTAGGGCAGCATTATCTGTGAGGTATTCAGTAGCCGTATAGCTTTAACGCGAGACGTATGACTGCCTCATATTGAATAAACACAGTCTATGGCTCTATCTACTCATCTGTACTCTCTTACTAAACTCGTTATTTCCATCGGTGTAATAATCTTTACCGTTCTCATTTTAACCTGTTTTCACGAGCGTCTTCTCATTAACCGTTTTGAAGATTATCTTCTCTGCCGTTGGATATTGAGAAAGGCATTTTTGGATTAACCGATTACTCGTAACTCGTTGTGAACCTTGAATCGTTAGCGAACGATTCAATAGTACTATTGAAATTCTACGGGCTGAATTAATGAAGGCAGTACTGGGTGTTTTCTAATCCTTCGAGGGTGTTCATAATAGCGAATCAAACTTTCCGTAATCCATTTGGAGCTGAAACACATATATGAGGTTCTCGTGTGTTTTACTGCTTTCAAATTATAATCATAGCAATTCAAGAATGCGTACTGTTGATCTACTAACGAGCGAATTGAACAGGAGTGAAAAAGTCCACACAACCTCCCATTAAACTATATAAGTACACATCTCCTGGTATATATGATTGGACGACTGTACCTATTTCGTTGTGTACACAATTAATCAGTTATGTGAGGTGACTGCCATTTTTGATAACAGCTTATTAGCTTGTACTAACAATTAACACTGGCATTCTATTTGGCCACGTAAACAAAGGCCGGCGCGTTACCCGCCATATGACCAATTCACATGGTACACTGCTCACTCAGCAGAAAATGGAATGCCGTCGTGTTTGGTATTTTCTTTTGTCAAGGTCATCCATGAGTCTTTTGTGAGGCAGCAAACCGAATTGTTTTGTTTCTCTCAATGGCTTAAAATGTCAGTCGATCATATTTGTCTACGTGAAGCGTGTACCGGACAGCTGATGTTATCAGCATGATTTATCGATGTCAAGTCAAGGTCAGTCAGGACAAATAATAATTTTGTTTATCATTTCATTGGGCGGTCAGAATTGTCATAATCCTATTTTAAGTAAACAAGTGGAAAAACGAACATTTCGTTCGACATATCTAAAAACAAAGATAATTACGGAGCCTTCCCAAAATTTGGCATACAGTGGTTTGTGCTCAAAAGTGATTGGCGGTATATTTCAAGAAAATTTCGTTACGATGTCTTCCAACGTTTTGTAGTGATTGCAGAGAGACCAAGGAAAGGTTTGAAATGAGTTAAAAATCCCTGGGAACTGGTCGCAATTTATGCGTTCTCATAGGCTTTCCGATCAGCCACTTTTGAAATGAAGCATTATACTTGAGGTTCGCTCGTGTCACAGCTTGTCAGTAGTGCACATCCTTACCATGGCAGAAAACAGAACGTTGGTTAAACTCTCATTAGGCAACCGTATCGACCACTGCATCATTGACGTCACATTAAGCGTGAGTGAGTCATCACAGCTCAGCGCTCACACACATTTGCTTGCGAGTAGTGGTACGAGAGACACGTCGTGTGTTTCTGAGCGTTCGCATATGTTAACTCGATCATGCCTAATGTGAGATCGAATGGCACAGAGGTCAATACAGTCGCTTCAAGAAAGCGTGGCCGGAGATCTAATCCTGACCGTGGTAAGGATATGCACTACTGATAAGCTCTAATAAGAGCGAAACTCGAGGATAATGCTTCTTTTCGAAAGAGGAAGGCTGGAACTTCTAGTCGAATGAAAGAATTGCAAGCATTTGTGAGATATGCTCAACTGTTCATTACCAAACCCACTTACAGCAGCAAAGCCTCAGTCACTTTGTCAGAAATGTTAGGTCACAGGAAATTATTTGGCATCATCCAAACATTATGAAACGCGAATAGTCGAACTGATTATGTTTGAAGACGAAAATAATCCGGAAGAATGACACAGGCCAAACGGAATACACTTAAGACGGTGTACATTAACTTGTTCTCCATAATCTTCTGTTTATCAAGTATGAACACCAACACTGGCATCCTAGTTTCAGCGTTGGAGACTGGCTTCTGTTATTCATAGTCCATGATGGACTTCATAACCACTCCTATCGTAAGGGAATCGCACCTCTTCATCATTCATCTCCTTTGAGTTCCATGTCATTGTCCACCAGGAATCAATACATTTCGTGGTTATTGGGTGAGCAACGGGAATCCTGCATATCTTTCTAATGAAACGTACATATGGCCAGTTGCCATATAATTGAAGATGGAATTGGTGTGGAGTTTAAAAGCATTCATAAAACAGGTTTGGATGGCATTTAGCCAGATGGGAATTTTTGTAGGAACTTTATAGGAAACCTCAACTACATCTTGAAAGAATTCAGGTTTATATTATCATTCAGGCGCATCAAGTTGAGAACTCGTTCATGTTAAAGTTTACCGTGGACAATAATCGTCATTCGTCTGGTTATCCTGTCACCTTGACTAATAATGCCTAGTTAATCTATCTCTCTCGTAGACCCAAAAACTCCAATATTCGGCTGTACAACGCATCAGACGAATACAGATGGACAAATTTTGTGTAAAACCTCGCACATTAAACATTTTCCAATTGAATGAGAGAAAAAAGCCAAGGTGGTACAGACCGGAAATAGTACGGGAATATTTACTTGCTGTCGCGTAGTCTGATAGATTAGCCCAAATAAGGAGGAAGCGGTTATGGATGATTATTTTCGTAAGGTATGATAATATGGCATCTATTTTTTGAGTCACTTATTTTTTGTTGCTTGAGTAATCGATCCACATGAAATGAACCATTTCAAGCAGTCTTTCACAACTAGGTTACAAAGAACCCTGGTTGCAAAATCCAAATCAGTTTACAAAGTACGTATTCCGAACTAGGTCATTATCTTCAGTTTAGTCAGCAAGAGAGTACGCAACAAAGAATATTCGTTGTTTACCTGGTTACAACACAACTGGATGCATTGGTCACAAGCGGAAAGTTATACATCAAGGGACCAAACGGTTCGTCCTCAGTGTGAAGATATCCAGGCGCGACGTTCTAACTAGTAACAACTAACAAGTTGGTCACACAAAATAGGACTGATTGCCAAGATATTGATGGTGATCACACAATTTGTTTAGTTTGAATAAGAACACAAGGATACGAAAGACTCCACGTTCCAACGAAACGTTTTGAGTATATAATTGGTGGGAGATTAGGTTGAAGGTACTAACTTTCACGATTGCGGGCAGACGACACTTGACCTGCTTTGTTTGCATATCACGAACTTGACAGCCCAGGGGGAGTAATTCTGTGCAACCGATTCAATGGCTGAACCCAACTAAGTACTTGGTATTTTAAGTTGAACTAGTCTTTGCGATGGAACCAGTTAGCCATATAGGTTAATGCTCCCAAGTGTTCATATAGTCGTCGTACCGTACAGTTTCACAAGAAATCAAAGAAATGCTACATGCATGTAGCTTTCAACTGAGACGTTAAATGTGGTTTGGGGTTAGGTTGGATGCTCAAGTTAGCTGCAAAATAAGTATTGTTGCGTGCTACACTGTTGCTTAGATTTACAATGAATTGATTGCAAAACTATCTACAATCTGAAAGTCAGTCATCGGTGGTCACGTGGATAACACACTATCTGGGCCTCCCTTTCCAGAATGTGAAATTTGTCTTACACTCATGTAGATAACACAGATTCCTTGACTTTCTGTTTTGTGTGGACAACCCATTCCCCAATAAACAATGTAGTTATGTCGTTGTAGGTTAACTATATATGCTTATTTCACACATGCTATCCAGTTGAATGTTAACAACGCATGATATCCGTCTTCTTGTTGCGTTAATCAACCAACTAATAGGTTACCGTTAATCGAAATTAGTAGATCGTTGAAGTTAAAAAAAGGGTGTATGCCAATACCAACTGGCATAGACTTTAAGATGTCAAAAGAATTAGTCACGGATTCAAATTTCCTTATAAAGTTTTTCACTATTGTCATGTTGCTACATTTATTGCCACTGACTGTCAGATCCCTCGATAACAAAGAAGCCTCCTAGAATGCTACTACATATCACTTGAGTAGAAATGATGGACAGTCATTCGAGGTAGAGGGCGTTGTTCAATCTCGGTGGCGTTATTTTTAACCCAAACTTGAACATAAGTGGATATTATTAACGAATAGGACACGATCCATCGTAATGAGTTTCAGATTTAAACAAACATTCAATATCTCACGATCTGCAAACGAACTCACCTTTTGAATAAATGATCGGGTAATTGTTTGCGATCACATATTTCGCCAAGGTTGAAGTCCGTGATTCGCCATAGCAAATAGTTTGATACATTAGTTGAAAATCACCCGCATTTAACGGCAGTTTTTGCATGTTCATAGATTGTTCAATCAACCTCTTTTGAAAGAAAGCTCGAAATAGTAGATCCAACCATGCTGGAGCTCGTCAAAAGTACACATCCATTGCCACGACCAGGATTTGTACTTCCTTCACAATTTCATGAGAAAATCGTGTGGACCACTACACCATTGATCTGAAATTAGGCACGATCGAAATATTGTATCTGAACACCCAACCACACTTGCTGGTAGGCAGTGATCAGATTACGTGATAGCTTCACAGAAGTACACAGTAACTGCCCAGGCAATAGCAACCAACAGATCCGCGATTAGAAGACCTCACCACATTGAAATCATAAAAGTAATCGAGCGAGATGAACAATTTGTTGATTGTTGATAGATAGTAGGAGAACTGACTGACGTAAACTACGTGCTATTCACAGCTGTTTACAACTTCTGCATTCATCTAAACTACACATACAATCCACTTCAAATACGATCACTCTCGACTGTAGTTTGACCCTTGATAACGTTCGCCATGGTTTATGCACGGACTGGCATGATGACAACACAAGATCCAATCGTCGCACTCTGGTACCTTCAAGACTCCAACATATTAAACTAAAAACATTTGAACTGTAAACTAACATCAGCTGAGATTTCGAAAACTTCCTTTTGGTGGCCCCTAGATTCTAGGCAGTTATTCAACACAGCTTCCAGCTGTTGTACTTAAGGACGCATCGTTATTTGTATACTTTTATCTGAGACAAGATAGTCAGTAAACGTACACATCTATTGGGTAGAAGAAGCTCGAAACTCCTTCCGTGTGATTGCAAAGTCTATCTACTTTCCAATCAATGTTAACCAATAAACCCAAAAGGTTGTTTCAATTTTTTAGTGTTCAAACTGACTTTGAGAGGGAGAAAAACAATTTTGTCTTAATGCTTACGCTGAAATTGTGTACCGAGTGCCCAACGTTTGTACCCGCACCGTCCATCCACGTGTACTTGTAGCCAGCCATTCCAAAAGCCCAGTTTGCCTGTTGTTTTGACAATGACGACCCCGGCAGTTAGGACTAGTTTCACAAGCCGAAATCACGTTCGTTTTGTTGTGTGCTCCTCAGACAAGCTGAATTAGGTTTTCAGCTACCGTCTGGTAATGACTGGAATTTGTTCAGGCAAATTTCTTTGGGTTTCAGCAACCATTTTACCGCTAGGCGGTGAATGAAGCATGCTGAAGATGAATTAACGTCAGTGAAGGTTCTGATCCAAGAAAAATCTTTCCATTTTTTTATGTTCTGCATGGCTGTTGTATTCGTCGTAGAAGTAGAAACTTGTGTGCAGTTCGTAACCATCAGTTGTTTGTTGTGCTAGAGATATTTAGACAACACAGTAAGCACCATTCTGAAATTAACGTTTGCCAGTAAAGCAAGTTCTGAAGACTCATGTTTATGGTTGTTTTCGTTGGACACCATCTCTTTTCCGATAGTTGTGAAGACGGTAGTTTTCGCGGTTCGTATTGACAGAGAAGCTACCTTAAGAGATACACGACAGTCAGTCCTTGTCTCTAAGCAGATCATTTTGCATGGGCTCAACAAAAACAAAATGGCATCTATTGCACTAAAACAAACAAACAAATGAACTGGTTATTTTTCAAAATTAATTGTGCAGCTAAGATTGAAAAGGCACGACAAGAATACCATATTGTTAGTTGAGCATTTTTGATGTGTTCACTGGTGACAGATCAGTTTGTGTGCTAAGCATTTTATCATGCAGAAATGGCTTAACATTTTCATTACGAGTTACTAGCAAAAGCATGAAAGAAATAAGTCGGGTGCAAATGTTGGAAAACGAAGGGAATTGTTTGAAAAGTGATTTGCAGTAGGTGGTGCAACCTCGCGAATAAGCAAAGAGATAGACTGTTTGGGCTGTGACTGACTTGACAGTTACGATAAACTGTCAGATAAAGCGAGCAAAGAAAATCACTTTGTGGGTTTGTTGTCTAGCTCATAATTCATTTGGATATTTGTTTAAAAGATGTGTGAGTTAGCATTTGAGTCGTTTAAACTCTTAGCTATGCGTATCTGATGAACCAGGTTTACCATTAATAAAGTCGTTCAGTTACTTGCATACTTTCAGCAAGTGACATAACTAAAAAACAGTTTGCCTTTTACAAATCTGTTTAATCATTTACACTTTATGCTTGTTCATATGCATTTCTTGTAAAGTCGTTAACAGTACAAAAGCAACATCCACCTCAACATTGTATTACGTTTCGAATTACGTATGAAGCAAGTTTTCAAGGTGATCTGGAAACGTTTGTATTTAATTTGTACCAACGGCTCAACTACTGAAAATTTTTCTACTTCACTCGTGATGATTGTATGCCTTATGATGAATGTGTTAGTTAAAGATAGAAAATGGGTCATGTTAATTGCCCTAGTGACTTCCAATGTTTTTTATTCATTCCTAAAACAAATTTTTACCTTATCTAACAAATTCACCTGCTGTTCTTTTCGTTTTTACTGGAAAGTCACTTTAGAATCGAACATTTTCAGTTATTTCCAGCGGAGCGAGAATCTTTTAACACGCGTGACGTATGAACCACTCTTTCATATTTACTAACATTTTCGGCTTGCTCTAGAAGAATACCATCTGTTCTTTTACCGTCTAAGTCTTTTATCTGCGAACCACATGGCTTGTTCAGACTTTCATTGGTACGTGCGGGTAATTATATCCATATGTCCAACCATTGTTTGGATGAAGAATGGATAAAAAGTGTTTCATTGTTCGGTGTTTTTGGATAATGAATCCAGGTTTGAAAATTTCTGAACAGTGTTCCAGTGGAATACTTTATTACAAAAGCTCTGAGATCAAACCTTAAATAATCCTACAAGTTTACCTACAGTATGAATTGAAACCTGGGATTTTCACACTAGTTAAGATGTAGGACATTTGATGCCTATTTGTCTGTACTTATTCAACAAATGTATTGAACTGTTTGAAGTACATATTTTACGATTGTTTTCAAATTGCCAAAATTGATAGTCTATCAATACTAACACTGTTAACATCTTGAACTGTGTAAGTTGTCCTTTAGCGATAGAAAATCTAAAATGAGGAGCATTTATTTTTGATAATATATTATCAGATTACCAAAACGACTAACGTTCAGACGTGTGTTGAAGTCGGAATGAGAACTCGATCGATCACAAGCCGTATGACAGGACAGTCGTCCAAATATATATCCTGGAAGGGAGAGAATTCCTTCATCACGAGAGTGATGATATACCTATCTATTGCGTGTATGAAGCTTTTGTTTTCTGAAGGAGAAATGTCCGACAAACTTATCAGACACGTAACACAATGTGTGCATACTGAACAAGTAACTTAGAACTGATCATTTCAATGCACTCGAGACAAAACATAAAATACACATCAACGAAAGGATGGTATAATTGTCTGCACAGAAAAGCCTTCATGCTGGTTCTCAGCATGAACGGTTGAAACCATTCCTATTTAACCAGTGATCATTTTGCTTGCATCTACAATGTTAATATTTGACCCTGGTATTCGTAACGAGATCACGATTTCTACAAACGGGATCAGTCCGCCAACCCAATCAATTGTGTACCTTAGACCTGTCCCGAATCGGTTGGGTGGTTTTATTTTGGCACAGGTGATCAATCAACTCTTTAAGTTTGCAACTTATATTGTACAATTGTGTATTTGACAGTCGTTTAAGTGTTTTTCATATTGATGTTAATAATATAAAAAGAGTTTACCCCCTTTGGTTACTCAGATAAATGAACTTGCTCAAGAAGCCCTTATACTGGTGAAGATGATAGCGATTATCTGCCTTGGAGTATATTGAACGATTTGTCACCAGAAGCTGACTCTGTAACACTATAGTGTTTTGTGCCCCTGAACTTCTAAATTTTAGAAGGACAACTATCAGTGCTCTTATGTTTCACAACTTAATCACTAGTCACTTCAGATCCGAACTTTCACATTCGAATAAATATTTTGGCATGCTCATTTTGAGAGGACCTTAGTTCCTTTCGTATTGGGAATTATTGGTATTGAGAGCAACCGTCACTTGGTTCACCATGGTTTTGGGGCGATCGTGTTGACAAGCGTTTCGGTACCACTGTTATGGTTAACCGAATCATCCCAGTGTAAATTTTGGACACAAGTTTGTGTGACTATGTTTCTGATCGCCTGTTAATCTTAAGTGTGGGAACAATTAAGCTCTAGTTTAGTCTAGTCCGCAAACAGGGGACTAGGAATTTTCGGTCGAGTTGAAGTAGGTGACGTCATTTGCACAGCCGAGTAGTGTTTGCAATTGACAGAAGTGAACTCATTTTTGACGCCGACAGCGTCAACATGATCTTCTGTCATATCCACTGTGTTCTTTCTTTATTAACCAATGGCTAGTTTCTGCTTTTTCTCGAAGTTGGCCTGTGAGCAGTAGCAACGACACATGTGGCTAGTACGTGATGTGAAGAGTGTTCACGAGTCCCATGTTGTAGGACAATAGTAAATCCTCTATGTAGCGTGTCTTTGGTAAAGCATATTTAATTCTCTTGGTTACTAAGGCTCAGTCACCACCAGCATTCATATGCGACGAATTAAACCATAATAACAAAACTGAAGAGAATATGTGCTCGGAGTCTCCCTCGACCTTGGCCGGAACGGAAGGTTCAATCCACCCCCTACAGAGAGACCAAACATAAGACAAATATTTTTACAAGTGAAATTTTTACCAACTTTCAGAATCTGTAACTTCCTTGTTGATTCGGGTAATCAATGCTAAACTGAACTGACAAATCAGAAATGGATTTTACAGATGAAACGTCTTTTTTGACTGTAAATGTCAGAAATATTCTGACTGTACAAAAATAGACTAATGACGTTCAATATTCAGCTTCAGTTGATCTTGAACAGTTCAGTTTGCCGGTCGAGTGTTTACTGAAAGATTACGTTAGCCGGTTACAAGACCGTCATGAACTCGACTGTTACATACCTGCCTTCCAACCCATCATATTTTATTATAAATGTGTACGCTTTATATCATACGATGTTCCGGTGTTGAACCTTAAAATGAATGGCACCTTCTGCTTTTACATGACAAAATGTTTGTTGCTGTAAGACTTACTAAACCGAAAGTTCGGAGCACATTAAGAGGCGCGGAAACAATCGTGGTGTCCGGGGTTCGAAAGAGTAACCGTGTTTGCTAGCCTGGTTATCACTGGACAAACTACTGTGTACTGTAACAATAGATATCCATGATGAAGTAACTTCCTTCATTTCTGTCACTGATCATCTGTAGTAAAATTCTGTGTTGATCGTCGTTCAGTTTTCGAAATCATTTACACAAACCAGCGGCAATTTTGGTTCCACAAAATGTATACGTGATGATACATTTTTATTGAGGTTCACTTGTTCTAAGTTGGACTACTTATCACGACGCGAAGTGAAAAGGTATCAAACGTACAAATTTTCGTATAAAGCTCGTGAATTTATTACATTTTCTACCAATATATTCAACTGCACAAGCAAATCCACACACACACACATCACGTGATGTTTTATCAAAATACTTCCTGTTTGGCTCGTGTTTTGCAATCCACCGTAATGTATGCTCTACAGTTAAATGGAGCGTGACAACTGCTCACGCGAGATGTGTATTAATCCGTTTGCGCGTACATTCAATATATCAACTCTAATTGAATGATATTTTAAGTTCAATTGAGTTGTTTGTAAGGCATACACAATTGTTTGGTTTGTGTTTAAAAACTATTGGAGATATCACAAACATAATAGAAACAGAATGACCAAAACAGACTTAAATGTAACGTTTCAGAAGCAAGATATGTAAACCCATGGAAACGGTTGTAAGTTTGTCAGACTGAATACATTCAGGTACAAAATAAAATAGGTAGGGGACTTTATTTTGGAACTATCGAGTTTTGAACAAGACTAGACATATGTTACATTATAAATGAAAGTGTATTTTGTTAGAATATAATGTAATGCTTTGGATAATTCATTTGAACCAGAGTTCAGACACACAGGATAGTATTATATAGCTTTACGGTTTTAGAGATGAAAACAGTCTGCTGTATCACTGGTTGTTTCCGCCAAGTTTCCGCCAAGCTTTTATGAGTACTTAAAATGCTGAGGTTCTATTGAGAAGAGGCTCAGAGAAAAAGCGGATGCACCCTGATTCGAATAATCGAGCCTAATGACAGTATACTGTGTGAGATATTTAGCTTGCTGTATAAGTTTAGCATAACGCTACATATCACGACTGACGTCCACACAATTTCTTACTCAAAAAGATTGGTTAGACAAGATCAATCCTTAATCAACTATCTACATTTGTGAAATAATAACGTTATGGAATGGAGGGATTGTACATCAGTCGTTGAGTCCACAACTACACACTTTGATGCTTTGATCCGAATCAATGTCATCGAAATGATTGCCCGAATTGGCAACGATATTCGTATGGTTTTAAAGTCACTTCGACATAGAGATTCTTGCCCGAAAGGATCTGGACAGAGAAGACATCTTTATATGATAGTCTGACATACATATCCGTGATGGTATTCTAACTTTCTTGTCAATGTGATTACCCAATCTAACGTGATGAAATGTGTGATATTGAACAGTGAAATTGACTGTCGAAATATGCTTGTTTAATGTTTGAGTACCCACAACATTTGTTGCACAATATTTTGTACTCTAATAATCTGACGATTAATCATTCAAACACTTAACAATATCAACAACCAAAAACGACGTAAAAAAGATGTAAAAACAGTATATCAATTAGTACGGTTCATTAATAGGGCAACACGTTTTTAGATTACTATGTGATATGGAAAAGGCGTCAGAAAATTAAAAACAAACAACCTAAAAAGAAGGTTGGACACTGAACAAATGTTTTCAGCAAACACCCCCAACCAAAGTTGAAGAACAGGAGATGATGATCGGGAAAGCCCATTTAAGGATGTCAATAAGGTGAGCTGAAAACGTGTAGTTTTGTCGGACAAATGTGCTATTCCCGCCAGCGAGAAAATGGATACAATTATTTACAAAATGAATATTCAAAACATAACAAATAACTGAAAACGCTACAACTTTATTTCAGTTTATTTTGTTTCATATTTACATGATTTGTTGGTTCTGAGCCGCACGTCATTGTTATCAGTTTTGCTCCACCATTGCAATCCAGCGAACACACAGGCGAGCGAAACAATACAACGAATTGTTTAGTGTTTAACAAGTGAACGTTTTCTCCGAGTATCTTGCTAATGGATTGATGGGAATGAGTTAAGATGGCTGAGATTAACAGTAATATTTATCTACGTTTTCAGCACGCTACAATCACATGTGTTCATCTTGACCAGCTGTTTATCAAGTTCATATTTCGAAACACTGATACACGTATGAGCGGCCTTCTGGTTTATCACTGTGGACATTTTAGGATCGAGTGACATCGTCTAGACAACACTGTCATAACCATGTTTTCTGTTTTACCACGATAACATTTCAATTTTCCTTGAAAATTATGACCTTTATTTGTTTTATGTTTTCATTAGTAAAAGCAATTTCTAAATGCGAGTCCAACAGGGTAGTTTTAGATAGCATTCACAGAACGAGTGGACGGAACCATACACAATTTTAAAAAATTGCCGCATTCACTAGTTGCAACTTTCTACTTTCGCGTTATCGACAACCAATCATGTGTTAACTTAAAAACATGTATAGATCGATGAAAATAGTAGAACAAGTATATAACAACGTAATTTTGCTGATTAAAAAGATCTATTAAATGTGGAATAGTATGCCTTGGAACGACTTTTCTTATAAAATCACGATTGATTGTCAGCCATTGGATCCGCACTGTCCTGTTTGCATTAGCCCCCGTGTGAACCGTTTCTTAGTTACGTTCATTCCTTTCTACACTCATAGTAAATTTTTCATTTTGTGTCATGTATAATCCCACAGTCTATTTACAGTTAGCACCATGCTCATATAGACGTAGTATTACGATGTCCGTACTTGTGGTTGGTCCAACACCTCTCAGGTTGTTTGGCAAGGTTAGCTGCACAGTTAATACATGAATACCATAATAAACAGTTATGCGGCCTCTTTGTAAGCACTTCATAGTATTGACCTAGGCAACCAGTGAGCCCTCTCGTTAGATAAAGTATGCCCCATATTATTGGCACTTTGTGAAGTCACTGTAGCCAATAGGCGGTAAGGGTATAGACGACGTTAGCTCAAGCTATCAGGTGAAATCGATTTACTCATAATCGTTCTTTCATACATTTTTAACTAGGTAGTGATATACTCATCTATATAGTTAAAAAGTTGCGTATCCTCAGTTTGGTCAAACAGTAAAATTAGGCGCTCTACTTCATGGGATGACTAAGTCATTTAGTTAGTCAAAATTTTCATGACTGTGATCGAGGTTTAGGCAAAGTATTTAACCGACTTGACCATCTTCTTTACCTGTCATAAATTCTTAGGTCAACATCACCAGCGCCACAGGTGACTGCAACTCAATTCACCTGCAACATGTGAATATACACATCGTAAATGTTTGTTCCGTCCGGTTTATCTCCTTGTTTTCTGATCAATTGGCTTGTGACAATGTTCAGTTAAACAAAGAGCCACTTGGTTCGTACAGTTTGTGTTGTTTTTAAGTAATCTCCCATGCAATGCAGATGCACCTTTGTGTAAACTTTATGTTGTTCTGCACTTCTGACACGTCACATATCGCAGTCAATCTATAGCACAGACAGTTTTTTAAGACGGAACGGTCAAATCTCAGACAAAGAACGGCTCGCTGGAATGTCCAGTAAGACAGACTATATGGAGATATCATTCAAACTTGATCATTGGCCGACTGAATCAGCATAGTGTTAAGAAAGACTTCGAAAGTCCGAAAACTACACCTTATTATATGCAATTGGCTTCTACCGACAAAACGTGCTATCCAAGCTACATCTTATTGAATACACAACTATCTCACAGAGACATTAATTTTGGACAGACCTAAAAAGGCCGAGAAGTGAGTTCTGATTTGAGTGACTGGATCGAGGGCAAAGTCAGCAGATAGACTACAAAAGTCCAAACGCAAAACAAGCTCAGACTGCCATCTTGTTATTCCCTAAGATCTGTTCTGAAAAAATGCATTCACTGAAGTTCGTCTAAGTGTCAACTGTTGAACGGGACTGCCCAACCCTTCGCTTACACTGGCAGCTAACAATGTCAGTAAGTTTACTCTCGAAAGGAATAAGTGAGGATTGTGTGATGTTCATCCGCGTTTGTTTTGATCCCAATCTGGCTGACATGAAAGCTGCGTATTTCATTGCTTTTATTAGTTAACTAGAATTAACATGGGAACTCGCATGTGGTTCGTGGAGCTTGGATGAGGTGGGACGACAGAAATATTCACACTAAGCAACAAGCTTTCCTCTAGTTTTGACGAGTTTTTCATTCGTCTGCCCGAAAGTCAACAATGCCGTGGCGTTTCACATACATTGCACAACGACGATCCACAGGGTAATTCGGACTATCGAGACAGTAGTAATAAGTACATAGTAATTTAAAACGGTTCTTACTGTGGGTACAGAATAACCATTATATAGCAACCTGATCGCTGTGGTAAATATTCAACATGACGATTTTATATGCGTTAACTGACAACTTCGTTTTATAAGTGCTACTTCATTATGTTCTGTTACGATGTTCCGCTCATTTGTTGGTGCGCATATGTTGTTCATAATTCAAAACGTATCGGGATATAAATAGGGAAGCTCTTATCTGTTCATGAGACAGACCCTATTGTTAGTGAGCGTTGGTCAATGACAGCGCACAACAGTTATGCACCAGGTTAGTCGTTCAGCTCAAACGTAGTTCAGTTCCAAACGAATTTCCGTTTATACTTTGGAGCCGCAGTCACAACGACAGTGACAGTAAATCACCTAAAGTGTGTACTTACACAACCGTTACGACTTTTAAGAAACTGCAGAGCGTTTATTTCATTAGCCACCCACAAACCTTGTCAGGTCGAATAATGATGTGTGCACGCCAGCACGTTTTGGCATCTCGTCGTCAAATGGCCGCTGGGACCAATCAGAAGTCAGCATAGTCCAGTTACTAGATCTCATCTGATTGGTCACTTCGCACAATCGATCAACCAGACATCGCTACGTGACTCGGGATGCAAGGATAGCAACACTAAAAACTATTCTATAACCGATTTTGTAGGCACAAACGCTCGTGTAGCGTCTGATGACGGAATGACATTGAACGATGGAATTATTGTTTCTGTAGTTTGTTCTAAATGGATGGTGAGGTGGATTTAACGGAACTGGACGACTGGTTGGGGACGTTGGAGGAGTTACAATTGGTAAGTGTGTTGACGAAGATATAGGGGTTTACTAAGGCAGCTGAAACTTGGTTTTGATAAACAAAATGACAACAAAAATTATTCAGTTGTGTCATTTAGTGATCCAAAGATTTCGTGAAACCAAGCACGGCAATGGGCATTTGTTTACGCTTGACAATCAGAACAGTTTAAGACGATCATTCGTTCAAATCTCCGGACGAGTGTTCATGGGTCTACAGGTGCGTCTACGAAATCTCGTAACCTGTTAGTTTACTCGCGTAACCACTAAAAACACCTCTCAAACCAAAAAATCTGCTCTCTTGTAATATTAGTTTACCGGTAAATTTTGATCGTATTCACTTTTAGAATGCATTTTTAAGGAGAAATAACAACCAAGTAGATTTGAATACTGGGTCCAAAGAAAATACAACAGGAAAGCAATCGGTCCACGTTAAAATTTTATTTGACATGTTAACCACGGAGGCTTCGATATAATCTAAACATCAAGTTTCCAAACCCAGTGCAGATTTTGTGAGAGCTATTAACTCTTACTTGGTCGACAATTTCCAGGTTAACCGTTCATGCTTGTCAACCCTAAACAGTATTACCCGAACAGCAGTGTCAAAAGAAAACGTACTGCTCTGTCTTAAAGTTGTCGGTTATGTTGAGGACAAGCTTATGCTATCTGTGTTGACAGCCTGGAATCTTCAAATGTCGGAGTTCGCGCCTTATCCTCACTGACGTACTTGAAGGTAGAACGATTGAAAGCTGTTAGCTGTAAAGGCCGTTTGAGATGATCTGAAGATATAAACAAGCCAGTTCTATAGACTCAGTGTGAACTTGTCTCAGGTTTGTCTCTTAGCCTTCTTTTCTATTGAAGGGTTGTGTTTATTACTTTCGCGAAAGCCTTTACAAAATCAGGATGTATACTTTCTGGACCTATCCATTGCATGGAACATTCGACCGATTCACTTCAGTGTTACTGTCTACCGGCTGCTTAGACGCAATTTTCCAATGGCAGCTTTAAGAAACTGGCTCAAAACAAAGCCACTGTTAAAACCTGGAAGATAAGCTACCAGTCTACGATTATTCAACGATCGTGCGTTCGTTTTCACGCTATTGTTGAACAACAGAATCTGTTGTTTATATGTATAGGTGCTCGCTAAATGAGATCAAGAAACATCACACAGCTTGACTAGGAGCCCGTTTCCGTCAGTCACTAGCGCCATTGTCGCAAACTCTCTCCATTACAAACTTCGCACAGATGCCACCGAAGCAGTTCAAGCTGTCTACTCAACCCATTACCGGATCAGTTGCAGTCATGTTGCGCAACACTAGTCTGTGTTCACACACGAAACCTGTTCAGTCCTTGCAACATTCCTAGTCATTTCAACAGCACACAATAGTTTGACCGTGACAGTGTGACGCTGTATCCAATGAAATTTTGGTCCAGTTTCTAACCGATTATGCGGATTCCAGTATTTGCTTTTAACGTAATTAGCTAACAGTCCCTTCCTAGACTTTGCTTTTTTTCTGGTGTCAAGTTTTGATGAAACCAGTATAATCTTATTAGCTTGGAAAAGAAGGATCGGTGACAGTTGTTCATCACATAGTTGCACCTGTTTTGGTGGAATTGGTCGATTTGATACCAACCGGAAACAAGTGAACCATCGCAGCGGGCTGATTTCTAAACCACCTTTTTCTTTACCGTTTGGAAAAACAGGTTCTGTAATATTTTAGTTGTCAAGGCACGGTGCCAGGCATGTCGCACTACATAAAACAGTACAAATATAATATGATACGACGACAAAAATAATGTTTAAGCAGATCATATTAGTTCCCATTACCAGCAAACAAAGCCCTGATCCATGAAATAAACGTCAGTTCGTTGGACTGAAACATGAATGAAACATCCTGCACTTATTGCTTCTATAGTATGCTACTCATTGTCTTAGGTTTACAAATGATCGACCAAACTAGGTTTTAAATACTTTTCTTTCTTTTTCCAAATCGAATGATTTGGTTAAGTACCCAATATTAACTGTTTCAATATGGTTTTCTAATAAAATCAGAGGAAAATCTTACAAAACAGTATCAAAACAAATGTGGACGACCGTTTCAGTAGTTGACAGAGAGCGCAACCTATGGCAATAACAGTCAGTACACCTTTTGTAAGCACCAAACTTGTGATATATACGTCGTTTTTTCATTTGTCACATGTTCATGTGTAATCATAATACACAAGTTGTTGAAAGGACGTCATCAGTTACACATATGTTACGATACTATCTGATGAAATTGAGTCGAAATTGTGAGTGAAATTCCGAGAGTGCCATATGCATGATTAGTCGAACTGTGATTGATCATATGAACAACACGTGGTTTTTATGAAGTTTATGTCAATAAGACAACTAGCGGAAAGTCGACTTATACCCGAAGCAGGATGCATAGACTGAAGAAAATGCCAAACTATCACAGAAGTGTATTTCGCAACTGATTAGATAAGGACAGAAGAATATTGAGACCAGTAATTAATTCATGTTTTTTAACGGTCGAAAAAATAATTTTTAACTTTATTGGTAACGATTCAATTCTGATATCGGAACACCTTTGGATGAGGTATCAGACTGATGACATTCCATACAAGCTTGACGGAAAAAAGTGGACGACTGAAATAATTATATGTCGTGAGCAGAACTGTGGTGAGTACTGAGTGAAATGAAATAAATGTAACCAAACAAATAATGCAACCAAACAGTCTGTAGATACGAGAACTATGGTTTGGAGTAAGCTACTCATCCGGCCATTCCAGCACGTAAGCCTGATCGATCAAAGACGCAATTCAGCGGCGTCACTTCTATTTTCAATGCGATCAAATGACATACTTTGGATAATTTCGTCTACCAATCATTTTTATATAGGTTCAAATTCTCTTCTACCTATCTTGACCTTCTTCAAATCGTTTATTCTAATTTTCTTATGTTCCTTCGGTCAATGCAATGCAGAAATTTGTGAGCAGCCCCTCCATTTTGGACAACAGATGCAACAGTCAATTCACTCAACAATCAAGTGGTTAGTTAAGTGTACTAAGTTTCTAAGCGGCTTCGTTCCTTTTAGCCAAACACCTCTGATGCCAGATTTGACCAAAATATACGAATATTTATCGTTGATTAGAATAACAGCTGAGCTTTTTCATTTCGATGATAACCTTGATGTTGCACTGGACATACTTCCTGGTTGTTTTTCAAGAAGCAACATTGAATAGCCATTACTGATTATACCGAGCGACACGTTTTCGGCCTAAGTTCATTGTAACTCACACCTGTACAAAAATGTAAGACTGAAAAACCGTGAGTTCCAATGTTTGCGTAAATCGATTTACGATACACCCGTCGCTGTGTAATGGGTGGTGTTTTTGAGCATCTGTCCAATCAAATAGATCGAACAATTCAGAAATGATATCTGGTCCCCGCCAAATGCTAGTTCGGTTGTTCTTTTCAGTGTGTTGTCAACCCAACTTTGAGAGTGAATCAAACTGACTTGTATTTTTTAATGAAAAGGTATAATCTACACAGCGTCAACTTATGTTTAATGTTTTTTCCAGATTGTCTCAATTCCCCAAAATATTTCGTAAAAATATTCGCCAAACTAGTTATTGAGGATCCTCGGTTTTTGTATGGTTACTTTCAACCTTGAACATACAGAATTTCGGGTTGCTTTTTTTGGTTGGCAGTTAAGTTCATAGAATGGGGTCGAGTGATAGTAGTTGCCGATGGCTGGGGTACATTAGTAAACAGTCATGCAGTTCAAAAATGGCTCGATCAAACTCGATATGAAAAGATCTACTTTATTGTTGCAGTCATGCGAGTGGTTTATAGTATGATCTGTTTTTCTGCCTAATGATTTCAAGAATTCTGTCAAATGGCATGCGAACACGCGTATTAGGGAGCAGTTTTTACCCACAGTAGATCTGTTAGGTACAGAGAATCGATAAAGTCACATGATTGGGGTACAGGTTGGATGCAAGCCATTTCATTTAATATATCCTATTTTGTAATTTACCATACGCGAATGCTATGGTTGTTTGTTTTTATTCACAACCAAATATGTGATTTGTGTTCAACCTACTTATACAGGGCTTCTCTTGTGAATTGTCTTTTTCTTTTGCGTTTGCACAGCAATGACATCATCTGCTCCGGTAACGGTGGTGTTATCATGTGATCTTAAAATTTTCAAGGTTGCTTTTTTAACCTGATGCCAGGTTTAGGTCCCTTCACATCGAGACTTGAGTATGGCAACCAGGTGTGAGCGTATAGTCTTTGTATCTTCTAATTCCGCCTTGGCACATGTTGATGTAACCTGCGAAATGAGCTTTTTAGCTTTTGCTCCTATCTTGCCTATAAAACAACCTAAATAATATCCTATAATGACACCGCCGTTCTTGAAAACAATTTGCGATTTTTTTTGACACATCTGAATGTTGGTGATGATGGTACTCCTATCTTGTTTTCACATGCATCGATAAACGGGAATTGGTATTGTGAAGATAGACTTGAACCCTTTCCGTGCAGACCTGTAACCATTCGATTTGTCTCACACTTAACTTTTTCGGGATACAATCGACTCGATCATGATTGATCTGGTTTGACTGTGCTTTGGCGTCAGGAGTGAATCCTTACCAATAAAGAGCATTACAAAAGGCATACAGCTTGTTAACAAAACTATTGGTCAATTTGTTTGTTCATGTCTGACCTTTTCGGTTAACAGATAGAGACCGCTGCATGCATACGATGGATACAGTAGGATGGCAGCTAATTCACGTGATACTTTTCAAAGTGGCTGTCAAAGTCGGGTGTTCATTATGATAAATTTAACTCAAGCTTCGTAAGCGCTATTTTGATTTGGCGTAAGGTAGTGAGTTGTTGTTCAAGTGTTGGTTTTCACCGAGTAGACTACTCTGGTGCATTACATAGTTCCCAACGATGACCGAAAGTTTCCAAAATACAGTCAGCTTTTGTCTGTAATATGTCAGAGGAATGGAAGTAGAGAACAGGCGGGGAACAAAAATATTCATACGCAGTAATAAGTATATTTACTATACATGTCTGTTAAAAATGTTTGTTACAAATATTGTTTTCACTGGCCGATCAGTGATGTCAGCACTGATATTACTAAAACAGAACAATTATCCTGTGAATGTAATGGAGTTCATTAGTAAATAGTTTTCTCCTAATAGCTACAGCGCAAAACTGATCACTTTGAAGATCACGATGATTCAGTAATTTGCTCTGGATCCGCATGTGACTTTCAAGTAACTAAGACAAATAATATTCCCAGACTATTGCACATTTTTCCAGTTATTTATCAGAAATATTCCCCTTTGATTCATTGGTAGTAAACAGTAGATCCGAACTAAGGTAGACCAGTTGATCGGAATTAGAATGAATGTCGAGGTTAGTAAGCAGAATTCTTCGTCGATGGCGCTTATTCTAAATGAACTCTGCTGTTCGATTGGGTTGTTTACCGCAAGAAGTTGGCTCATCTAGCAACCTTGCTGCAGTAAATGAAAAAAAGGGAGATGCATAGGAACAAATAAGATAAAAACTTAGGGAAGGGATGCACAACACGTGCGTCCGTACCTTTTTATCTTCTCCATTTCAAACAGCATCTCCCACTACCGAGTGTTGTAGCCCAGTTGGAACTTAACAAAGAAGATGGAAATGCACTATTGTAGAATCAACACGAGCACAGCTATCATGTCCTAAACCAGTAAAATAAACTGGTTAGAAAGCCGTTGCCTTTAATCTGTCCCACTCGTATTCAACAAGGCATAGCTTGATAAGCAGTGCGTTAGCGTCCGCAAGTCGTGTCCAAGTTGACGAATCCCTTAGGGCGAAACTTGTCTGTTCAGTTGAGATGCTAATGATCGTCAGCTTTGTTGACAAAGTGCTCATGCTATGCACTGCTAATGTTTCAACCAAAAGGCGTCACTCATTGGACCATCTACTAACAGACATCCCACCAAATACTGTTGAACTATTAGAACTTGACGCTATAAATGTACAGTATAGAATGTGCAGGCTACTGTCGTTTAGATCGGCAGAGCAGAATTGATTCCGAAGGCTATTCGCCTTGAAATTAAACGTGCCTTACAGTTCTCCAATCCACTTTCAGCCGGTTACCAAATGTATTTGCTAGAACACTGCCCTACTGTGTTATCATGTTTCAGGTTGACATTTAAGCATAAAAGTAATCCACTTGTGTCACATTTACACTTGTACACACAGCTATTCTGTGGTGTACTGTTGTAATACCTTCAACACAATTTATTCAAAAGGGAGACTGTCAGTCTAACTTCCGTACGAACGGATTTCTTTATCGTTTTGGTAAGAAAACATTATGCAAGTCGTCGTTAGTAATCAAACTCATTCAATGGATAAAATAACTTGTGGTGTCTGATACACCGAAAACAGTGACGATTTTCCAAAGTACATTCGGAATCTTACAGGCTATAAGTACCACAGTTGTTATAAAGATATCGCGTTAACCAGACAGAAGAACGTAGTATTGCCGATACGGTTTGAAAATGGCAACAATAAACAGTGAAGTGAACACATTCACTAAGTCTGATCTCACCGAAACCAGTTACATCTAGTTGCATAGATCTAAACTCTCTCTTTCGGAAGTTCATGCCAGCCCACATATGAACGAACTCACGGTTTGGAACAGTTGCTGCATGAGTACTGGGAAAGGTACAGTCAGCTGGTCACTTTTCATAAAACTTGATAATAATTCCTAGCTAGTTATTGCGTTTCAGTTAGCTTAATAGCCAAGCAGCAAAACAAGTTTTGCCCTGTACTTTGCTGTCTTCATGGCTTCAATTTGTGTTCTCGAAAGGACGACAAATTAGACTGATCACAACATCAGATTTAGTGGAAAGCAACAGTGAGCACAATTTCTTTCCTATAATTAGAACAGATGTATAATTCGGTATGTCCGCTGCAAGTAAACGTCAGTGAAACTGTTAGATCTGGACCAATGTATAATTCCTCACTGGTCTCGTTTGGCCGCACTGTCTGCACCGAGCTATCACATTAGTATGGCATTTGTTGAAAAGTTTTTTTTTTCCAGCCGTGCGTAGGACTGAACGTTGAAAACCCACCCAATGACTAATTGGATTAGGCATTCCGTTTTGTTGTAGTTCACCGGTCATCAGACATGAGTGGCAATCATGCTGAATCATGGCTGTCAAATGCTAATGAGGCAGACGCATAAACCAGCTTCGTAACAAAATCTGCCTGAAATTCCACTGAACGGGGATCTTGAAACTCAACTGGCGGAATGGACAGACAGACACTGACTTAAGAATCACATCTTGATTGCGAATCTAGCTAGCACCATAAGTAGTAGTGTTAGTAGTAACGGGTTGGAAGAGTACCAGGTAGGACTTAGCGTCTGGACAGTGTGCATTCTGTGCACACTGAAACCGCGTAGTATCAAAATGACTCTCATTGGTTGTATCAACAATGAGAGGGTCCAGACTAGATCTTGTAAAGCAACCAAACTGCAAAAATTCTATTCTGTTCAAAGAAAACTCCATCAAACCAAACAAAGTAAAACGTTCAACGTGCCTATACCACTTGAATAATCAACTCGCAAAGTAAAGCAGTTTTATCATTAAAGTGCACAAGTATTGTTCATTCCAAGAGTACTTTTATGTATACAAAAGTTATACAATGAAATATGCTTACTGCCCAAGTAAAACTACCAGAGTCGTTTGGTCTTTTTTACGGGCCTACAGTGGAACTCTGAGCAAGAATATCTCTGGTTGCCTTCGTACTACAGATTCACGAGATTACCGGTTTTATGAATATGGCTTACAACGGTGATTAGGGTTGTTGGTAAGTAACTTGATAGTATCCTACTGGTTGAGATCTACAGGATTCGCATCGCATTTCAGTTGTTAACTCCATAAATACATTGGTAACGACGGTGCCTATCATGGTGGACTGGGATTTTATGGGATAGTTTTGAACAGTGGTAGTGTCGTTCCTAGCTCGGGTTGATGGTTTTGGTATTGGTATGTTCGCCGAGCTTGGTTGTAAACGTTTCTTTTTCACAAACCGCCTTGGTTCGTGGCCCAATGAATATTTAAGTATAATGTCAGTTTAGTAATGTGCAGCCTGAAGTGCTACTGCAGAAATATTTTGGCGCGCTTTATGTTTGTAGTCAACGCGTGCACCTAACATGAACTGGGTCGTTTCGATCCTAACCAACTTGGCTGATAATGCACAAGGGTTTATACTTATTAATTAAATAAGCCAAATGCGTCTTCTCATTGTTTTATTTAAGTTCATCCAGGAAACGAACTGTTTCAAAGAGGCTATCTGTTAGGGCCAAGCAATTCAGAAATTAGTAATACATACTACAAGTATTTTTAGCTTCAAAATTTACGGTTTTTTGTCGGTGTGGACTTTAACAGTCATTTTCTGAAGTATGAACTGTATGTAGGTTGTACTTTTCCCCCTGTATTGACGACACATAATATTAGCAGGCTATTCCGGTCACAGTTCGTGCAGAAATTTCTCAAAAACTGATCACGTGACTTTCGAACTCAATCAGCTGATTTAGCACACAACACATCGAATATTTGTGTTTATCGATCAATGCTGTAAGTGTGTTCTGTATTGCCATATCACCTTTTGCTCGTTTATTTCACTTGCACTGAAGTTTCGTTCTATTAACTACACAGTTACTGTTAGCCAGGTTTCTGATGCACGTGCTATGAGACGTTTTCGGTTATTTGATATTGCCCCAAGGATCTACTTGAAAACGTGGTGTACATCGAAGCAAACGTACATTACAGTTTTATGCTTTTCAAGTGTCACTAGAATAACATTGAAGTTTGAGAAGTTAAATTAATATTTGATGCCCCACTCTTGACCCATTTAAACTGTGTCTTTTTTCCTTTCAGTTCAGCGTACATTGCATGCGAGTGTTAGATACTCTATACATGTGGAGGTGTTTTTTACAACTTCAAACAGGAAACACTAGACCAGCAATGAAAAACACTGCTCTACTCATAAGAATTCCGAAAGAGATTGATCACTGAAACCCATTTTAGTGTTTAGAACGTTGATTAAGTAACACCGAATTCAACAGCAGGTTTACACACGTATAGGCCAGGCAAATGTATACTTCTAGGAACCACGAGTGGCTCACAACCAGTGTGGTTGGGTTTCTTTCCACATTTATCAATAGTGGAAGCGTTCTTTCCCGTGTGCCTGGTTGAATAACAAGAACAGATGTACATGGCGAAAATATGATTTTCTACACTGTACGTTGGTTACACTAAAAAATACGGGGGCGAAGTACCAGAACATGCAACCTTGACGGAGGGCGAAAAATTACCACAGATGATCTATACCTATCAGTGACCAGAATCCTAGGAGACAGGAAATCCAGGCTACTGCACGGGATAAGCTACAGGGTTAAATCTTAGAGTGACAGGTACCGTTGTAAATGACACGTTTATCGGCTGATGACGCAACCGGGTCCCCATGGTTCACTGTCTAGGTAAAATGTCTGTGTTGCTTGGCTGGACCACACAGGTTCATTTCGAGCAGTAGATGGTTGATCCATTTATGTGAGGACTTGCTCCCTCTGCTCAAGGTCGCGATCATAGTTGCAGCCACACCTGAGGTTGGGTAAACTGTGGGGTGCCCGTTGCTTGATTTCAGCAAATGCTAAGTGTCTGATGTGCCAGGACAGTCGTTATGTAGTTCTATATTGTGTCTGCTTAGTGACCAATGTAAGATGCTTTTGCAGGAACAGCGATTCAATGTTATTTTAGAAGGCAGTTTCACATTAATTGGGTACTTTGAAGTGAGCCTGTTTTTTGTATTTTGACTTGTCATGACACTGTGGCAGTTAAGCATCAGTGTGAATCACTGATATATTGCTGTCTATGATGATGATGATGATGATGTCATGACACTCGCTGATTCTCAGGGAGCCCGGACAAACATGGTCTCGTGTTTTAATGTGTAGATTGCTCATACGTTTGGCTTGCTGTGAAGTAGATATCACATTATAGACTGCTTATGAACCATAGGTTTTGGGATCAACTTTACAACTTGAAGATCGTTTGCTTTCTTAATATGCTGTTATTGTTGTTACTGTTACATGTGAAGAGGGCATAAAAAGAAGCTGATATCATCTTGTACAACTGGTCTTCCGATTTTATTGAAGAGATATTTAAAACTGACCATTTTAAATTCCGTTTAAATAAACTAACATGCCAAGTAATTAATCGCATTCGGCAAACTAACTTCACTTTGTTGATAAAAAAAACATTAAGTAAGCATCCAATTTGTTTGGACTGAAACGTACGATTTACGAAGATGAATCCCCTAAAAATTCGTCTTACACTTCTATGTCGGCCAGTGCGTGACATTCGATAGTCGTAAGTAATACGGCATATTTCACCAAAAAGTCAAACACTTATGGAACAATACTCTTTTTATCGGTATATGAATAGCAAAGTACTGCAGAAAACATATTGGAAGACAATAAACCGAATTTAGTTGCAATGCATCATTTGGAAACAGAAATGCGCACAAGAACGAAAAAATAAACGCCATAGAAATACGTCACGGTGTCTTTTTTCTTCTCAGGTTAAAGTCGATCATTCGTTTTTTGGTTAGCTTGCAAACGAGTAAGCATCCACCTCAACCCTGGAAGTTATCCGTAAATGTCTCTAGAACCCGCTGATCACAGCGACCACCAACGAAGTGTCGGACAGCTGTTTGGACCTAGTTGGGTCTCATCAGCACCACATATGTCTGAGAATCAAACCCACAGCCCATGAATAAGCGGCAAATTGTAATTCAGCTTTTTATCCACAAGACGACATTGTCACAGTCGACGGATTTCCAGAAAGATATACGAAGGGCAAAAGCTAAGGAGGGTAACCTCAATATCTCTGTTCAACCTCGGCGACCGTGACCATTTGGTCTAGTGGGCCAATATCCGTACAACCATCTTACGCTTATTCACTGGTCGATGGTTTGTTTTCTTGTAGTGTCTAGTGCTGCTGAGACCCAGGTGGGTTAAAACAGCTGTCCACCATTTCGTTGATGGTCACTGGGGTCAATTGTTTACATAACCATGATGATATCCCACGACAGTGTAACACCGCATGCCCATACCACTTGACACCAGTACTTTGAATTATCGACTACGCCAACTTGCGTCAACAGACTGCAGTATGTGAGAACCCGTAAACATTAACGCTCGTTTCAAAACTCTTTACTTCGGTAATCTAACTGTATATCTTGATATACTAATCTGTCTACCAGGCTAACAATAAACATATTGTACTGTGGATATGCTACTGGGCTAAAGGCAAACTAATCGAAAATATCATCCCTTCGAGAACGTACCCATGCCTGGTTATGCATGACGTATGTAATGAAATTTCTTAGTGTTGGAAAACTACAAACACTGTTCATTCGGAAGAAACGAAGAACAATGGAAAAGTATTCCGTTTCTTGAGATAACAGTTGATATCTTCTGGGTCATCTAACAAATCCAATGTTCTCATTCTTTGGACCGAAAAAGCTACTCAGACAAACAACAATGTTTTGTGTGGCTAGTGCGTTATCTGAGGTATATTTTATCCTTCCATAGGTAAATCGTTTTGTGTACATTCGATTTGTTCAGATTGATTTTTTCTAGTTATTAGCGAAAACAAGGTGCTTCCTGCCAAGGGTACATTATGTGCAGTTCATAGTAAATAGTGTTGAACATGTCGATTCAGTGAATTGATTTCATTTATTTTCCTGTCTTCATTGGGTTTTCTTTAAAGTCTCTTCCACGGTTCTCATAAGAAGATTATATTCAGTCCTAAACCATTTGTTTTTACATTGGAAGCCAAACATGATGTTTTATGTTTACTTCGTTTTAATGAACTTGCCGTCTGCTCCTTTGGCTGCATTTGTACACCCCAAGGAATTCTGACGATGCCACACGTGCTCAACCACGACTGTTTTAGCGGTAATATCTTCATCTTCCCAAATAGACCAGTTGGTGAAATGATGTTGGCAGACCACGCAGTTTGTTAATTACAGGTGACTTGGTCACAAACCTATCTCATTACGTCCAGACCACCAGTAAAAATACCCGCCCATTTCAGTGTTCACATATGCATGGTTCTGAAGACTGTAAGGAACCGGCAAAAGTTTTGACCAGGGCTTTAGTTTGGCAGTGCCATAATAACTCCGACAGGTACACATTCCTGTGGAATGTGGAACGTTTTCTACTATACTTCGTACATCGCAGAAACAACGAACACTGACATTAATGAAGGTAGTTCTCAAGGAAGGAATATCCGCCACATATTTTAACAAGGTGTACACCTACAGCAACATTTTCCTAACATGCTGACAAACCCACATCAAGTTTTCAACATGACCTGATCATTTCCTCACGTTTCAGTCACTGACTTGTTTGGGGAGGCTAATCAATTTGGACATTTATGTAAACCTAGCTGAATCATTTGGGAGTATAGAGACTCATAAACGCAGCGATTTGCAGTGGCTTACATCAGAGTGAAGTTTGGTGTGGCAGGACGCTAGACAGGGAATTAGGAATGAATCATGGAAACATCTAAATGCGTAAACAGATTTATGGCAGATAAGATAAGTCAGAAAGATGAGTGTAGGATTTCTGAACGTTGTCTTGAAGTTGGAATTGCACGAGCGGTTTTTAGCAGTAAAACCAGGTGATTGTTGATGATGGCACAAGGTGGTTCCCTAACATGCGGATCTGCACCACACAAATCGTTTCAGTCCTGGATCTCCTTGAGAGCAATTCGGGAGTGACTGATTGATAATTTTCCACACAAATAACCCACATTTACGTCTGTAGCGCAATCCCAATGAAACCTAATGTTTGAGTGAGTAAGTCGGTTTTGCTAAGTGTTTGATGAAAACTAGCAATCTAGAGAGCCCAGCTAAAATGGTTGAATACTCAAGGTGATAAACCTATAAACGGTGTAATTGAACACTCAGAAAATCTTAGCAGTCTCTCATTATTTGGATGTATCTCGCGAATAGTCAAGGATGGGATGGCAGAGTTTGGTAAAAACGAGATACCGAAAGTTCCGTCTATCGCAGATTTTCTTTATGATAAATGTGGGTGTCAGTTCTTCGTTCCATTAGATACCTGAACTTTGAAAGTGAGCAAAACTGGAGTTAAAAGAAAAGCCTTGATACTAACATTACACTTTGTACGATTTTATTGGCATACATTGGCCATACGTAGAATTTTAGAACCATTGCTGGTTACAACGATATATTTCAATGGTAGCGAAACAATCATTCAGGTTTACACTCACATACCGTTTCTCTACGCGTTCATCATCTGGCTCATTTCGATAGTAAACAGCAATGTTGACTTCGTTTTAAAAATGTACATTCAGTACGAATGATTTCTAAGCATTACGTGAGCAAACTTACGGAGCTAGCTAAACAACTCTGGTATGCTAAAAACTCGTCTTTTCCTGTCACAAAGTTCGTCTCGTCGTAAACTGCTAGCTTTAGTGTCTCCTTCAAATGGGAGGAAATGAAGCGGTGGGCGTATCTGATTGTGGATTGAGCGAGTCCCTAATGATGATAGACAGTCGGCAAAAAATTGATTTCATCTCATTGAATTGGACGAGGTGTGCAAGAGAATAAAAATTACAACGGAGAATCCAAGCATAATAAGTCTGTATAGAATGAAAATCAGCAACGCAAATACTGAAACCGGCATGGCGATCAAGGCTTTTGATTTGTATCGTCAGAAGAAGACCTTCTAAATTCCTAGAAAAGTGAAACTAACAAGAATGTAGTCTTCACAAGGCATGTCCAATCAATTCGATGTAATGGCTGAGCTGGTAACATTAATCTCAATCGTAAACAAATTCAGAAAATGGAACATACTGTAAAAAGTAATCAATGAGAACGGAGTAGTCCATCTACTGTTAATCAGACCGGATATCATTCGAACAGCTCAAGATAAACTGAATTCTGAGCTACCATGCTTCACAATATACCGTGGTTGTACATTTTGATACATTTATCTCAAGTCAACTGTGGTGACTGGTGGACTTGTTTGGTCACGTTAAAACGGAGTGATACGCATAGCATCATCGACCAGTAAGGTGTGTGTATCATCAACTTGGTCCATCAATACAAATTTTGTGGTTTTTGCCAAGTCATTGATGTCCCTTGACAACAACAATTATGAAACTGAACAGTGTAAACCAATCTATGAGCCAACGAGCTTAACGTGTTTATCAATCATTTTGTTGCGTCCGTTAGATCTCTGGTTGACTGAATTGCGACCCAGTACGTTCAACTTTAGTGTATAGTTGAGCTACCTGTTATTTATATTCAGATTATATTGCGCGGTTACCGGTGACTTCTCACTGCAAATGTGTGCCAGAAATAATGCACAAAGCAGATCTAAAGGTCGTCGGCCAGCATTCAAACTTGGTCAGCCTAACGCGCCAATATGACTGCTTGTTTCCTTGTATTGGTTACCCTGTGGTTCGGATATGTTTCGTATATGTCAGTTCAGTTCGGTTAGGTAATGTTGCTTCGTCAAGTATCCAGCTTCAAACCAAAGTTTGATAATGAGAAAACACAAATATGGAAAGTTCTGCTGATTGGGTGCGTTACGGATGGGAACACTGAGCTGCATGTTGATAAGTGACCAGCGACAGGCAACCAACAATGATTTAGAGTGTACTCTAAATTACGACTGAGTAAATGGCATGTCAACCTTTGTGACTAGGTACAACTCAATTCTATCGACAGTTCGCCTACTGCACGCATATCGAACTAATCCGTCCAACAAACAGTGCTCTGAACAGGATCTGGCTACTGCATGACGGATCACGTATGTCAGACAGAGGCATCTTGTGTAGGTCTTCCCTGCGACTATAAATGATAAAGCTGTGGGAAATCAAAAGTCAAGGATAGAATAGTGTATTTCAGATTCACATTAGACACCATGTCCAAATCGTTCTCTGGAAGTGCAGAGCAGAACCACCGACTCTCACTGGTTTGACATGTGCTGAGGTAGTTGTACAGCTTATTCTCTGTCGCTTGCATAACTTATCAAGAGGATGTTGGTGCTCAGTAATTATTCACTGTTATGAAATGTAGTTCGGTTTGCACACTGGTAGAAGATGTAGCAAAATTATTTAGGAGGTGTTTGTGTAAGTATATGTATGCTCACACACATTAGCATACCGTTCCCAACACAGTGGATAGAATAACGCACACAACCTGTATGAATAGAATAGTCTTTAGGCACAAACCAGCTCCCCATGGTCTGGCAAGTTACCGCCACACGAAGGCTAGCTAGACAAAGACCACTATCACCATGACGGTTTGTTCAACATGCTGGGTAAGCCGCTCATCACTACAACCGGACTTCTACAATCTGGCCTAAACTAACCCGAGCATAGACACTTGTTTTGAAGAACACAGCTCTCCTTCGAACCGGTGCAGTTAACTCACGTTTACCTGATCCAGTGTCGAAAGTCGCCCACTTCATTTCCTCGCACAGAATCGGAACACCAGCCTGCATGTCCTAACTCCACGCTCTATCCACCCTTGTCAGTGACGCCAGTGACACCCAACTACCATCAAACTACGGTTCTCCTATCAGTCACACAAGCAGTATTAAGTAACTTACACGGATCGTGCTTCCGCGATTTAATACAAATATCTGTTCAAATGTTCTTCATCTCGTTAGTTTCACACGACAGTCTCTTGACCCCCGGTAATTGCCATATGTCATGGAGACACACCATATCCTGCCTAGATACAGGCTTCAAAATAGAATAACTGAGTTAATCAGAGGCGCGAGTAAATCCGCACCGCCTTCATTCAGTATTAAGACTCGGCCACTGGAAGTGCTCACGGCAAATTGCACACGTTTGACGGCGAAATGTAGACACCCGACAATCGGGTCTTTCACTCAGCATACAGACAACCTGTCTGGTTCGACGGCGCAATATAAACAAACGATTGTGCGATGAACTGTCGAAGCAGTAGATTGCTTGAGTCGGAGTACGCGTTACCCACAAGGTCGGCGTTGATCACCTCCGCCTGGTGTGCACCGAATACATTGTCGTTGTGTCTCGTGGACCAGTGGTCGCGTTAGGTCAGCTCGGTCGATCGATGCGAACAAGCCCGCACACGAAAAACTCGCCATTTCAGTTAGTCCCCGAACAAACTCGAATAAGCGGACGATGAAGCATGGTTTAACATGAAATGCACACCCGAGCAAAAAATGATAGTCCAGCAGAGACACGTCCGGGGGTTGAGAATCGGCAAGACGTGTCAGTTCAACCACATAAGCAAACGGACGGTAGATTCCTGGAAACGGCTTCGTCAAAACGTGTGGACCTAACCCCCAAAACCCAACCTACCTCTTCGTCCCGCGCTTCACAAAAATAGCTTAGTTTTGTTGGTAAACTGGATGAATTAGTCCATTTTTTAGATAACAAATACAGCCACTTTATAATACGCGCTCGCAAATGTCCACCCAAATTATATTGTATCTGACTGCCAAACGGTGCATTCGAGAATTTCAATGGAATATGAGAGTGTATATGTATGGGTAGCATGTACTTAACTCAAAAGAGATGTATATTTCCTGTAGAGGACGATGTAGATTATATGATATAGAAAGCACCAAATCAGTTTACATCCCAGTGCACAGTGCCAAAACTTCGAAACAGACGTTAACAGAACGGTCCATGAATCACCGAAACAAGGTAATAAATCAAACTTGGTATGTTTGTGGTGAGTGAAGAAGATATATACAAAGAGTAATAAAAAAAATAAGTAGCCTTCTGTTAGCATCAAAGTTTCCAAACAACTTTTTTATTGGGGATACCAAAGTTTCATACAAAACAGACAAAGGTAAGCCTCAACGATTTAAAATCAAAATTTGAAACGGATCGGAAATCACTAGAACGTGGCGCAAGGATTAATTAGTAAAATCTGTCTCACCACGTCTTCATATCTTGATGTAATGACGAAAACGGAAAGATGTATGAACGCAGCACGAGCAATAGTCTCCGTATCATCCATGGTGGACAGTGAGGTGGAATGGTTTTATGAAGCTAAACATACGAATTTTGAAAACGCGAATTTCTACGATATCTTCGGTATTCATGTAATTTATACACGGTATAACACGGTGTAACATTTTTCAAAAGGTCTCTATCCGTTTGCTAAAGTGGTTTCAACGAGGTATCTTGTTGATCATGAACCTCCGGACTTGCTTCTGGTAGACTAGCTTCACTTATTCGGCCGTGCCTTCCGCGTTAAGCCATGCCTCGTCTAACTGCTGTGACTGTCCACTTATTCAAGTTAATTCCGGAACTAAATAAAGTGAATTGTCCGTATACAGGCATGTTCTCATCGATCGATCGGCTAAGCTGACCTGACACGATTATGAGTCCACGAAGCACGGTAACCAAACACTTGGACAGTTCGGTATTTATGCCTTGACAGGTGATTGTCTGTGTTGAATAGGCTAAATTGTTCTACAAAACTCTTGTATTATTGACCTTTGTTCGCTTGCGGAACGTCTGGAGTTTGGATAGCATGGAATTAAACATCCACTGAGAAATCTCTTATACCGTCTTTCAGTGCGACTAAGGCGTCAAGCATGTTTGGGTATGAAACTGGGTGAGTGAACGTCATAAAGCAGGAATGCTGTACAGAACTGTTTCCGAAAAACAGTACTGCAATACCGTGTAATTTTATTTTTTTGTTTTAGTTCACTGAGACTGAGAGTGTCACCGCATGAAACTGATTGCAATCACCTTCTCTCTCTGATAACTATGTTAATCCAATTCAATAACCGTCGAAAACTTCTATGACTGCCATGTCCGTACAAATGATGGCACGTGGACTCTCTCCGAATCACATCAGCATTAGTTAAACCTCAAAAGTAGTCCGTAGCGATGACTTTATTGCTTATATAGTGATCAGAAGTATAGTAAAGAAGTTTGGCAGATAATGAAAACGCACCCTGTCAACAAATTCATCTGAGACCAAAGTACATTCCTCCTGCTATTGCAGACAAGGGATTTCTACCTTTACAAATGGTACCTTTTAAAAGGATGACTTTTTGGCTCGAATTGTGCCTTACTGCAATGCCGAATTTCGACTAAAAATTGCACATCAACTGAAATCATCACCGTACTCAATTTGGAAGATCAATTTGAAAGCTAGCACTTTCTTAGTGTGAAAAAATTCGCAATTTGCGAACAAAATGCATAAAATATGGTGCGAACACTTTTTCTCCGTAAAATAAGACCATGTGTGCAGTTGTGCTTTGCAGAAGTTAGAATTTAATCGAACGAATTTTGTTGTGTCTACTTACCTTTGTCAAAAAGGTTTGAGTATAATTGTGTTGCTGTGGCGATATGTGTTAATGATTGCATCGACCAAAACCATGTTCTTGTGGCAACTAATTCGCTCCTCTTTTCAGAAATGTGGGTGTCTGCAGTCATCTACCCATTCTTTTCCTTGGCTTTGTTGGTGTATTTTATGATGAATGATTTGCCTGTTCTTTTCGTGGTCCAATCTGAATGTTGTTTATCGCCCTTATCCTCTCTGGAATACAGCAACGTGCATTCGTTTACTGAAATGCTTCTTGTATTACATTTTACATATCTTCCTTCTCAGTTTAGACCTTGTCATTGCAACTTCTCTGTTAATTTTCCCAGAGATAACGGTTTCCTATTCCTGCTAGCCATTCAACTGGCTAACCAGCATTGGCCGGCTGGACACAAAGGCATCACTCACACACCTACTGCTCTTATTCCTTTGGGTCTACATCGGGCGTCTGGTGTGTGAGTGGAACCGCAAATGGTTCAGCGCAGGCCACTTGGGGTATTGGTTTGTAGCGTAGGCGTCCTTTGGCTACGGGCAATGTGACAGTCTAATCCGTTTCGGATGCCACCGACCGTATGACGCTAACTCAAGTATTAACAAGGTAAAATAATCTTAAACTTTACGAATGCTGAAACTGGTCATGGTTGACTACAAAACAAAATATTTTCGTGTATGACTGTAATTGTGTAATGGGATAATAATAAAATTTATATTCAGTTCTGACGTCAGAACATTAGCGGACCAGTCTCACTTCCGTTTCTTGTTACAGTGAACTGTGAAATTACATCAACTCCACTTACTTTAATTAGTAGTCTTTTCCAGTTGAACTTACGGGCCAGATGGTAGTTTTTAGAACAGTGCTGTATAAATTGAAAACTTCTATCAGTTGACTAAAACGTTCACGGAGATTTTTGGGCAAGCACATTTTAAAGCGGATCATTATTGTGGAGCAAAAGCAGATATTCAATGTTCGAGTTCATGTGACAGTGGTACTGTTCATTGGGAAATCAGTTTCATATTAAGCACATACGTCTGTTCGAAGTTCATCCACGACGAAGCCCTCTTGTATGAACTAACCATACTAATCTGTTCTGTTACTATCGGTTTGTTGTAGGTTAATACTAGTTTCTGGACTGAACGAGATAAATCTAATCCTATAAACAGACTTTATTTGATTCTATCACACAGTGTCTTTGTCACAGTTCCAATCGGTTGCTGGTCATCCATGCTCGTAAAACTCTGTAGGAGCTTACTTCTGCAGTTTGTGAAAATATCACCACTACGATAAAGAAACGTGAACAGAACTCGTAAGTGTGGGCTCATTGATGTTTCGTAAAGCCGAAGCATTGTTTAAAACGTACACACTGAAGGATTCATGTGTGTATTTATTAAACTAGATTTTTCAATTAATTATTGCACACTAAACGAATGGTTGCTGTCGCTACGTGTGGAAAAACCTGCACTATTTTACCGTCGATTCTTGACTCTTTGCAACCTTTTGTGGAAGAGCGTAATTAGTTTCTGCATTTATTTGCAAAAGGGTTAGAAACTGGTTTGCACGATGCGTTTGATTTCGTGAATGTCTGTATACGCTCTGATTAATGTAAATCAAATTACCTTTGTCTGCTTTGGTATCCTCGTTCACAAATATCCCATTAGAAGAAGTCCCTCCGGGCCCCCATGAAATTACTGAGAAAGCAATAAATGAACTTCACCAGCTGTTTTGCTGGCACATTTATTATTTCCGGTTCGAGTAAGTCGGGAACTGACATTGTTTACTGATGAGTAGTGGTGGACTTTGATTTTTATGTAAACTGAACATCACCCACAAACGATCACAGCTGTCTCATTCCCATAGAATGTCCAGTCGGTTCCCTTCGAGAAAAAGCAGTAGACTCCAGTTTCGCCCTTGTGTAAGCTCGTCACTAATCCACAGTCTTGCCACGATCGGGACTAGAACCCTGATCACGTTTCACGAGGCAACTCTGTTGATCACTGTGCCACTGACATCAACTTAGGCATGATAGAACCATCATATATAAACGCTCATCCACATCTGCATGTGTGTAATTTATGTGAATTACATTGTCAAAACCTTACTGGGTGAAGAGTAAGTCAGCTGCTCGACAAAGTTTCACGGCAAATCTTGGGTGTCAACGACTGTACCCTCTGCACAAATTATGCTGACTTCAGTACATCATCTAGACGGTGTAAAATACTAACCAAATTCAATTTGGTCCACAGTAACACTCGGTTCGCTCCAGAAACGGATGTGGCAGAAAATCTCACGTTCTCGATGCTCATTTTTCATCATTCTGTTGGCTCGTTCTAGTGTTAGATCTGCCGAACGAAGACGAATTGCACAGTAAGTCAACTTCAAAGCTTCCTGCTTCAAAAAAGGTAAACCTCAACTGTTACCCAAATGAAAGTAGCTGAAAATCTACTTCAAATATGTTATCGGTGATATGTATTCAGAGAAACTATTCATACTGGCGATTTGTATGTGAGAATGCAATCATTACTGAGATAACTACGAATTAACTGACAGCAAATATTTTTATGCTCATTGTGTGACATTTGACTCGGAGATGACAAGTCAGAAACGCGTTTGTTAGCCAAGTTCTGGCCTGCAATGAAATCTCTGGACAGAAGTGAACAGCTGAAAATTTGTTGGTGTTCGAGCTAACCAATACTTCGTAAGCAAAACTTAACAGGTCTTACTAACACATTGCCGGATCTATGTTCATAATTCCACTTTCTGTCTCCCTGTGTCTCTACAAGTCACTTTACCGCAAGTGATGGATGTTTACGTTACACTGATGTGTCAGAAAGACTATCAAAGTAGAACCCGAATCACAAATTAAATCAGTGGTTTCGCTTTATTATACCGATGATCTTTTCAGATGTGGATCAATAAACTTTTAATTAATACTTGGGATTCGGTTGGGTACAGTTATACATCGTTCAGTATTGTTTTAATGTCACTCCTTACAAAACTGCCCACTTTTTGAAATAATCTTATGCTGTATCCGATTATTCTTTCGTTATGTTCCTCTTTATAATGTTTTTCGCTTTCAACGCTCATCTGTCAGTTAAGCAGTCACAAACCCCATGGTCCATTCAAGCTATTTGGTGTTGTATTTTGCGGCAGTATTGCTGAAATCAAAGATATTTGAACACATATGACTTATCGAAAGCATCTATTAGAGGTCTGTACCTAATTATAAGACAGATTAGTCAACTTACCCGCATACCACCAGCAACCACATTTTGTCAGTGACTGCTTGCAATACTTCCACAGGATCTCATAAATCAAAACGGTAACTTTCAACTAAAGCTACTCGATACAAGCATAAACCGTTATTCTTATACTTAGTGTTGAAGGAGTTGAATTTAATGAAAAGTGTGGATATATTTGTAATAGAAAAACGAGTTAAGTGGTATCAGATAGCACTTCGGCGCAAAAAACTGAAACACAAGGTTTAAAATGCGTGAGAAAAAAAATATTGAGTGGGAGGAATATTCGAAGCATTCAATCAACATACCAAAAGAAAATTACACGAATGCTAGAAAATCAAAGAAAACTAAGCGTGCAACTCATAACCAGAAGCTAGGGTTCAGGGAACTGGAAGCTACTGCAAGTGCGAGATGTGCGACCTTAATTTTCTCGCACTAGTAAAACACTGGTAGCTTGAAAATCTCTGGCAGCTTCAACTGCGAGAAGATTGACAAAGTGAAGAAGAGGCAGTCTGTATTTCATTGCTGTTCATGAGGAAGGTGTTCACGTGGTGGTCTCCCAGTCTACAACGTGTCCACTCTAATTCTAGTCAAGTTGCATGCCTAATATGGAAAGCTTGACACTTTCTGGCACTTCGTCTTGGATCTAGTCATTCAGTTTCTTCTGTGGAATTACATAAGTTGATCCTACGACCAGTTACATGTCCGACAGTATTCGTGACCGTCTTCCAGGTACCTAATAGCCATGACATAACCATGTCAAAACGTTGTATCCATCTGTATCTGTGACGTACTCAACTTCACAAATACACTTACTGTGTGTTTATTGTTTCATCTAGCTAGACTACAAAGTTTCATGTAACCTTCGTATATAAATTTAGCTAGTGAAGAATTAAAATAGTCTGGTAGCGCCACAATGATCTGGTGGCCACTTAAAAGATAATCAATACTCAGCATTTTATCCGTGCTGTTTCTCCGCAAACTTTTTTCCAACTGCTTCTCAAATTTTAACAATTTTTTAAACCAGCATATTCAATAAAACTATTTATTCATTTTGTTAAACTCACTGCTAGGTTGCTTCCGTCAAGTCACTTAAAAAATATAAATTCAGCATGATAAATGACCGTTATCATAAACTACCTTATGCCTCTAGTTATTTCAAAACATACTGATCTACTGTTTAAATCAAACTTGTTGTCGTTGCGTTCTACGGACACAATTAGGTCAGCCATTACTCCAGCTGTGTTCGTTTCCTGAAACTCCGCTATCTGCGCAAAACTTATTGCATCCAAACTCATCCGGTTGACCTATCAAAGAGTTTGAGTTGTGATTAGATGAGTTATTTGACTGTATTTACGTCAATAAGTACATGACAGAATACAGAGTTATGTATTGGGACAGAACAACTGCGGTCGCTTAGGTAGTGTGACCTTCAACTGTCACTAGTTGTTAAATGATGCATGGAAATGTGATCAATAATAGTGGGCAATTAACTCCACCTCATTTTGACTTATCTTCATTTAAGTCACATAAAAGCCACAAAACTCCACGAACTTCAAGAAGAAGATGACGTCTTGAAATCGCCGGAATTTTAAACTAAAACCATAGGCAACTGCATTAAGGTAGATAAAAATACTCAGACTTGAACGGTTGCACAGGTGGAATGCTGGTGTTGTGTTACCGGGCGTTGAAGTAGAGCACTGAAAACTGGTAGAATAAGCTGTTGTACAGATTCCAGTACATGTTCTTGTGCAATGCAATTGTTTGTACCCAGGGAGCAAGTGGCAAAATTGCGGTGTTTTGGGTAGAGAAATTTCCGTATGAAGTAATTCTCTGGTTTCTCAACGTTTGTTCCCAGCTTTCCTCCCGGATTTATGACAGTTATACGTTGATGCCAGATGATTTTGTTATACATCGTGATGATGATGTTAATCGCAACGGTGATGTGGACACGACGAGGAATATCATGATTGTGTTAGTGAGGACTGACTGTGACATTGCCGATGATGTCATTGTTGAAAATGACATCTAAGATGATAGCCTAGACCATGGTGACGGTGTTGATGTATATGATGACTTAAAAACGCGGTGGGAGTTTTGATGCTGACAAGTAAGACGATGCTTACGAGGATGTCTACGACGATTGTGTTCTTAATGCTAAAACATCCTGAATTCTATTTTGCAAAGCGGGTGACAGGTACTTTGTACATTAGCCTAAATACTGCCTGGTTCAGTTTATTTATGGAAATAATTACGGCCTTAGTGATTTTCCGCATACATCCGTTTTTCTCCGTAGTAGTCGGTCTGTCCAATGCATACAAATTCACTCTCCACACAGTCATCGCGTGGGCAATGCATCATTCCGGTAGGCTACCATACTGTAACAGTAAATCTGATTAAATATTTTTATCCAAAAAGTATGAGAAAAGGTCATTGTATATAAAGCCAACCTAAAAGGTAGACGGACTTCGTTGCTAGGAATTTATGCGGAGGTTTTGTGTGTTTATTCTCAATCAGCCTCCAAGCGAGTAAAAATAACTGACTCTGATAATGTATCTTTTAAAATCAATACCAAGATTATCGAAATATGAGCTTACTTCTCATTCATCAAGACGGTAAGAAGACATACATTGCCAGATGCAAGCATTTCGTTTATTCTCATCAATCGATCACATAAAACGTTCGGTCATGTAGGTTAAGGGCTTGGCGACAAAACGATGAAATGAACGAACGTCACATAAGCGCAATCAGGGTTCACTGCCACGGTAACGAAATTGATTGCTTCAGCACCTTTTGCCAACAAACGACCGGTGCGTGACGCTTGATCAACAATGCCTCCGAGAATGCCAACAGCCTGGGGTTGCGTTTACGCAATAGGACCATGAACGAAGTGACGGAGTCAACCACATGACCTGTAGCGATTGAAGGCTTCGCGATCGAAGACGCCGGATTTCTGTTCCAGTGTTGGTATGCTGATCAGCGCTGAGTCATTGTTTGCACTAGCCACTTGGGTATGTGCTCCGCCTTCTTCTGTCGTAAGTTCCGGTCCGTTCTTCCAAAATATGAGTCACCGCAACTGCAAGTGAAATAGTAGTTGACATGAGAGGTAGAGTTTTCCGAGGATGAACAATCGCTACGCGCTTAATCTATATAATTGAATGTTTTATATAAGCGACTGATGAGAATAGACGAAATTCTTGCGTCTCGCAGTGTATGCCTTCTTACCGTCTTGATAAATTGAAAAAGGGAACTCAACGTTTCAAATTACTTTTTATTGGCTACATTTGAGTAACATTACAAATATTTCCTTCCATTCATTCAGTTATTTTACTGTCATGTATCGACCTGGGTTGGCACAGGATTATCTACCATATTGTGTAATACGCGACTGTTTGTTTAAATGCATTCGCCGAGGTTTTACTTGAGTTCAGCTCCATTTCTTTGGTGTTCAATAAATCCGATTCAAAATGAAGAATAGTCCTACACGTCATAATAAATAGGCTGCTTTTCTGGCTAATTCTTATTGTGTGTTCACGATCGTGAGACCGCGGATCAGTACCACGAAACCTTGGAATACGCTACGAGGGCTTGTCAACTCAAGTTGATCCATGCAAATCCTCGGGCTGAATTTCAACATACTAGACAATCACTATTTTCGCAAATTAGGAATGAGTTATTTGAATCCGTTGAGCTGCACGATAATACCGGTCATAATGACAGCATGGTTCAAAATAAGTTACTTGGGTTCAAGTTTAGTGAGACTCACAAAACGTGAAGTAAAAATGATGTATTGTTTTAGCGCTTCCTGTTGCTGTCTGTTTACACTGTCAGGTGTAAAACTCGATATGACCTCATTAACTTGGAACGTCACCAATTTAGCCAGTAACCATCCATAACTAACGTTTTATGCATTTAAACTTTAGCCATAATCAATTGTCCTCTGAAGTCTTCTCCATGATCACCAGCTTGACACAAAAAAGGTAATGCCAATCACAGTTTAAATTTGAATGACGCGCTAAGTTTATTGTAAATGTCGCATGTAGAGTGATAGGGTTGTATATTCACCTCGAGGCGAAAACGCACCAGTGAGAAAATAGTCAGCATAACACGCTGTGAAATCTCGTAGACAACTTTAGTATTACTCATAAATTTCACGGATCCTTCGACAAGTCTGGGGAAAACCACACAGCTGGGACGGGGGTACTGGGAATTTTTAGGAATATGTGCGCAATCTTCCCTGGTTCTTAAACGAACAAAACTCCGAGTATACTTATTAAACGGAGTCTTATAACATAGGAAATTCACTTTCACCTTCCGTAACGTGCTGAGTTGCGTGAGTCTTCCAGTATCGAAACATATATATCTTCAGTCCTTTATCTCAGAGGCCCATAAGTTTTAGTAAAATAAACTAGGGCCATTTCATCTCACCGTGGTTACCTCCGATTACTAAGAACACAACATCGATATAGTGCAGAGACCGTAGCATCTTATACCCTGAAATAAAATTTCATTGAATCAGTCATCCAAGATAGCTAAGAGCTTTAACGATTATCCACGTAATCGCGCCTTAATAATTAGCCGACACTAATGAACATCACCTAATTATCCGTTTAACAGAGGATGTGAGAAAGGACGCTATATTGATAAGGTATTTTACAAAAATCATTCACTTTGTACATTCTCTCGACAACTACTTGTCAACAGGACCTATTGTATGTAGTTGGAGTTATTAGGAATCTTCCAAACGAACTGGAAATTCATTGGGAAATTCATTCACAGTCTAGCCGATATCTTTTAGCCTAACGTGCAGCTGGTTGCACAGACTCAGTGATATATGGTTGTCTCATTCACATACGCACATTTCAGCCAACTGGAAAACATTACGGTAGCAGTGGCAATGCTCTGTTCTCAAGCCATGTATACATTCCATGTAATTATTGTCGTATTTAAAGAAAGGATAATTATTTTATTATTTGCTACGCATAATATATTTGACTAATTTTTTTTCTGCTACTCGCTCCACCCCATACATACTTTTCAATAAAATTACATACAAGCCACCGAATTGGTTGAACATCGATCCACAAAGACGTGCATCATTCAGTGTCTGGTTACTCGGGCAGGCAAATACTAGCCTAGGTTTAGACCACACGATGGGGCAATCAAGCGTCTGAGTTGCAGTCCAGGGAAGCGTCTAATATGGATGTCTACCTAAGCGGCTGACTGAATAATATAACAATTTTCTAGTCGGCTACACTTGTCTTGTTTCACTGAAATTTGCTATGTACGAAACAACGCAAAACCATTCCGCCGGGGATATGCACTCTACTCGAAATATCGTCGCGTGTAGTTGTAATTTACTGTTCGAGTGACATATTGGCAGTTGCGCATTCCCTGGATAAAAATGATTCAGATTTCTTCAAACCTTGTCAGTCAAAATGCTCAACTTCAGTGTAAATGAAAGAAATAACATCGTAATTATAATTATTGCTCCTTTCAATTGTTGGGCCAATTATCCAATGAATATATGACTTGCAATCACCATCACTGTTTCACCCATCCCATACGGTCACACTGGAACACTAATCTCAAGTAAATTCGGAAACACGTGATCGACTGACTCCGGTTTAACTCAAACAGTGTTAATTAACCCCACCTTCAAATCTAAATATTGTCCCCCTAAAACAAATGATGATGCAAGGTTTCGAGCAAAACATCCACCACTTGGTTCAAGTCTCCAAATACCAATTCTTCAAAATTGCAAACGCAGTTTGCCTAAGTATTCTGACTTGCAGTTACAGTGATGTTTTCGTGAGCAGAACAGATGGACGGCTGTCTCAACTAGTAACATTGCACAACCGAAAATGGTTAAAACACCTTATAACAATAATCTCAAACCGATGAACCCATTGCTCGAAACCCTGTTCTATCGGCTGCTAGACACTTGGTTATAACAGGTCGCCAGGTTGACCCACTTGGATAACCCAAAATATTGTTACATCAACAGAACCCGAAGCCACTGGCCGACGCTATGTGCACAAAAGTGGTTGAGGCAACCCGTAGGGTTTCCGCGGTGTTGGTGATATAATATGTGGTGTCTGTCGTACATAACCGGCTTGTTCTACGTTTGCAACTGATGAGAGTAAACTAAGTGCTAACGCATTGCGGTATTTGTCTTCTTTCTGCAATTATGAAATAGGGTGGTCACAATTTGGATGACTTTATGGTCTTCGGCGTCATAGGCAGTAACAGGCAGCTATCGGAAGTATGATATGCTCGATGATATAAGTAGAAGAACAGCCAGAAGTGCACTGTTGTGGTGGTTTGAGAAGTGTATATCACAGAATTGGACACCACCCACACTTGATCGCAGCCTTCGCATTCAGATTAGCCTTTCGGCTAGTCCATTTTGAAAAGAATCACTAGACTCGAATTTCGCTTTTATTAGAGCTCGTCAGTAGTGCATATCCTCGTCCGGATCGGGGTTTGCCCTCTGACTCTCATGCTTGTGAGACTAGTGTGTTAACCACAACGCCAGCAACCTTACAATAAGCATGACTGAATAATCAAATCCGAACGTTCAACGACAACACTGTGTGAATGGTGTTCAGGTTGCTTGATCTCTTGATTTTCTCTACTGCGTTGCTCTTTTTCTTATGAAATCACTCTTTGTTTCGTGTTAGTAACACCGCCTGTATGTCGGTAAAATACTTTGCCATTTATTTGTCATAACCTTCTGGGTTTCGTCTCGAGTTTCATTGAATTCTTTCCAAATGCTGCTTGGGGGAAAGAATTATAAGACTGACACAATTTTGAGTATTGTAATTTTAGAGAACAAACAAAATTTTCTTACATGCAATATCTGAAATGGTGTTGTTAACCACTTTAGAATTTGAGTAGAGCACCAATGTCTCAACAGTCTGTGAATGAAGATTGTTTTTCATTGGCCGTTAATTTCGGTGACTTGCCGCATCCCTGTGAGCAATGAGTCTGTAATTGGCTTAGCAACCGTCTTACAAACCGTATTCACAATTTTACTAATAGATATCCGCAACATATCACATCAAAATCAGCTAGACAATCCCAAGCAATTCTTGTGTTGGCTATTTGACATAGGTTTTGGAAACTCGATCTTCCGACGTATTCTAACTTCGGGAAAAAATCTACAACTGGACTGTCAGCGAACAGATCAAATAACATTTTTGTGAAATTTACGCAGGTACAGATAATTTTTCTTCCATAGGGGGCCGTATCTTGACTTTCACTTCCGCTCACCAGAAATTCGACCACTTAGCTTTTATCTCATATACTCAGACCAGATGAGACTCAAACCGTGACGGCCTGGAGAATAACGAATCCTTATTTAGATAGCTTGACTAAAGAAAGGTCACCACGTACCTGCTATTGATGTCTATAGAAAATAAGTTTATGACTAAAATAATCAGCTGAAAATAGGAGTCTTCCCGCTACTCTTCATTAATAACGACAATTCCTGGGGGCTATTTTGTTCAGACGAGATGAGGAACACAGAATCACACTCATCTGACAAGATTCTCGTTTGTATAAACCAGGCAAATGCGTCATATGAACAAAGTACCCGGTGAAACCACTCGTGATATTTATTAGGTTCCTTTTTATTCGCAATGATACCGTTGTAATATCGTCTATCTCAAAATGAACGCATTGCCACTCACGCTAAATATGTTCAAAAGTTAGATCAAATGTGACCAGAGCGTCGACTTACACATTTCGATTCACTAACTCTTGCGGATACGTGCACTTATGTGCATGCATACTACAATTATTGATGAATCAATGATTGATGTGCTGTTCGCCGACGGAAGTTAAAGTAGCTT
>JTDE01021410.1:94133-108396 GCA_014338405.1 Paragonimus skrjabini miyazakii | reverse complement strand
AACCTTTGTTGGGTTGAAGAAAAACCACATCTTTCATCTCCCGCAGTTGTTTCAGAGTCTGGTAATGTTCAGATGTCAGACAGCATTGTTGACGCACCGGTGAAGTCAGGAAATGGTGCGAAATATCGACCAATTTCGCGCGGAACCATCCTTCGTAGTCCTGTGACGTTGTATTGAGGTCTTTTATTTGATCATACAGGTTCTCGAATTGCACCAGTGTCTGTAATCGGTTGACTCTTCTGGGAGGAATTTTCACTTTCAATTCGAGGGATAGAACCTCCAACTTTGCCTGCGTAAACTGAGTTGACGATCGGTTCTACACTTGTTTCGAGCCATCTGTAGGGAGCAAGCACTCGTTATCCGAACTCGACAAAGTGCCTTGAAGACTGTGCAGGACCTTGGTTCTAGTATTCTTCAGTATAATCCTGACAAAATTCTCAAACTTTACACGGCATATCAGCGACAGACTGTTAAGTGTATATGTGAAACGTCGTTGAGTCTCTAGATATTTGTTCAGCCTTTCTTGTGACAAGGTTGGTGTTGTTCCTGGGCAATTTTTCCTTCAACAGCAAACGGTAAAATAACGATGGGAATCGGCCTGATCTTACGCACTCTTGATAAAACCCAATAGTTGAACGTTCTGTTGTCGTCTTACACCGTAAGGTCACCAATCTGTCCAACGACAAAGAATGGCTGAACATATGCCCAAGTGGTTGGTGCGCGCCATGACGCAACAGGCAATGGCAACAGAACGAGTGAGACGAAATCGAAAACTCATCCATAGCAAAGCACATCATGGAAACAGGTCACGTTGTTGACCCCGCCAATTCGTTTCGTGTGTTGTTGCGTAGTCGGAATCCGAAGTTGCTTGCCTTCTCCGAAGCTATGCTAATCAATACTCGCCGTCCGGTCCTGTGTGTGCATAAACTGTTGACTCATGCAGTTTGTCTGCCCCGGAACTGATAGCGGTCTTTGTTTTGTGTAAACCCAATCGTTGATCGTTTCTATTGTTGTTGCTATCCGCATGTCCTATATATTCCAATGTTTTACGTTCATGACTGAAGAGAGTAAACGAAATGTTAACATCTCGCGACGTATGTCTTCTATCGTTATTGGTGAAGGTGTTATTACGAAAAAATTTGGGCCAGCAGCCCTATTACGTTTGAAGACCAAAATGTAACCGCGGACCCCAGTTTTAGTGTGTGGTTCTAAATCTACCGCTCAAGGTGCAAAACTGCAACGTTGTGGCGGCAACACACTGTAAGAGACCAGCTTAGTTGACCCTCATAGTGTTCCACTCAGCGCTCTAACCCTCTGCAATTAATATAGATGAATGTGCCATCACTGACAGACGGTCGCTTGGGATCAATAGAGTGGATAAGGTCAAAGAGTACGCCAATGTTCCCTGAGACAAAAGTAGCTTCATTGTCCTTAACTTTCTCCATTAGCCAGGCCTCACGATCGGCGATCAGGCTATACATCAGCTTCCCACGTACTATCTTTCTAAAGTTGATATGTAAAATGCCAGGAGAAATATTCCGTCTGGCATCTAATAACTTCAGGGGTTTATCTGAAATCTGTTGTGTGTTCGACCCCCGAACCACCGTGCCACACGCTACGGTACTTGCTTCATGGATGGCATGCGAGGTTTGGGTCCACAGCCATTGAGATCTTCGGGTTAAGTAATGCTAAGATTCCATTCTAGGCTGGTTCGGCATCCACGCCTTACCGACAGTCTGACCAGTTTCTCCAAAGCCAGTTGTTGCGGTTGGTCAGATCGTTGCCCAGCGAGAGTAAGAGGAAAACAGTAACTTACCAACGCATCGTCTGAATCTAACCGTATCCCAATAAGAGCCACAGTCCTGAATGGAACCCCGCTACCTGAAACTAACGCCAATGTGGTCTACCTGAGACCAGGCCCGATTCCGAGAAGAAGGACGCCAAATGTCATAATAACGCGCATGGTTGCTAAAACTAGTGCCAGCTAAAAATAGTCCGTGCTCAGCGTACCGTTGCAACAACCGCCGGTTGTTATTCGAACTTTCTGGTGCTATCCCAAAGCCACCACCTAAACAAGAGTCGACGACACCAAGTAGGCCGTGCTGGGCGTTCACATCGACCAAAATAACTATATCAGAGCCGTGTATCAACCGAGGGAGAGCGGCCGCATTCCAGTAAAAAACATCATTGACACCGACGCCATTTTAGGCAGTTGGAGCACAAACAGACACAGTGAAATGTTTTTGGAATATTTGGCCTCTAGAGCTGGCCTTAACCGACCCTGTCAGATAGACTGCGCAGTCTACTGTTGACGGGAATCTAATATACCGATGCTGCTGCTGCTGCGGCCGTCAAGCTCAGGTTCAAATCTAGTTCAGCTGATCGGTAGCGGCGGTCTTGGAATCACCCAAAGTGCGTAATCAATATCGAGTAGACCTTGCTGATGAAGTTAGTTCCTTGCGTTGTCTGTCGTCTTGACTTCTGGTCTCTGAAATGTATAAGAAATTGGCAATCAGCGAATCTAACGTTCGTGCGAGAGCGGCCTGTTGACCTATCTTTTTTAGAGTGCGAATGTTGTAAACATCTGTATCAGTGTACATTCTAGGCCTAAACTAGGGATGAGGGAGGTTTGAGGTTGGATGGTAAGAGATAGGACTTGCAGAGACTGTATTACTATGATTCACCCTGTCTGTTTTTGGGGCTGTAGAGTGCTTACTACACTTTAGGATCGGGAGGTAACTGAGAGTTAAATTTGATAGAATAGTGAGGGAGAAGTCGGCAGTTCCACGTTTTTGGCCACCTACCCTTCCGTACGAGGCAGATAGGCCCACCCGGTTTACACTGCGAGACGGTCGACGCGGTATTGACTTGTTGGTTTTGTGTACATTCATGGTTGTACGTGTGCTGAGATACTGCTAAGACATCCCAACCTAGACAGGAGAACGTTCAGGGCATCAACCTAAACCTTTGGTTTAAGAGCGCCCGTGCCACGTAGCAGCGGGTGTATAACATTGCACTATAATCAATACTTTTTTCGGAAAAGATGCCAACCTTCTTCCAACCTCCAACCCGGGAGACCAGGAGACGGTGGCTCTTCAGACCTCTACCTGTTGGCCCGTCTGATATGGGTGATTCTGTCGATGTGATCGTTTACACTGTCCAATCTGACCCAGTAGATCATCGAGGTGTACAAACCGTCACACGGTTCCTGTTCTCGTCTTGACATACGGATTATTATATACCGATTTTGTCTTGTAGACAATAAATTAGAGAGTCATGTTCTTCTTGTTGTTGTCGAATCAATCGGTAGCTGTTTGGACTTTACTTATTCCTGCTGTTCTTTTGCGAGTATGTGGTAATCATTTGTGTTACCAACAATAACAATGAGCCATCACTTATTCTTTCTGGACATGCATTCCTGATTAGGACAACACTGGACCACTTAACCTGAATGCGATAGATCCTGCTATCGCTAGGTAACGCGTATGGATAGATTTTGACAGGTCTCCTGACGCACCATCGATGAAATCGTGAAACCAAACCGGCAAGGTTGTTTATATCAATCAGGTATGCAGTGGACGGGGGTGTTCGTTGATGTTTTCCCTCCGTTGTTCAGCCATTCCAGCTGACCTTCCCTCTTTCATGTAGATGGTTGTCCGGTTGGTTGTTTTCAGTTGAACTGAAGTAAGTTTTGATTGTCCATGGAAATAATGGGATCACATATCAGTGCTTGTCATCTGACCGTGTTCCCGTGATCAAACTATATTGTGGCTTAAACCGCCGTTCACCAAAGCGGTACTGTAACATACATTAGAACAAAAAATGTATCGAGAGAGAAAAAAGTAGCTGTATAGAATAAGACCAACTGGAAATATCGCCGATGTTATGAATTCAGGTACGACGTTGGCTACTACACAATGTCGTTTCGGGTGACACTTCTAATCAATGGTTTGAGTGATCACGGGGTCCCCATCCATGCAGGCGACATTCACCCATTTTGTGATGAGTGACCGAATCGAAAGCGCAATCATTTCAACACTCGGTGGAACATCTCAGCGCAGCGGTAAGATATATCTAAAGCCCATGGCGAGTGTACTGCGCACAACACGGGTGACCGGACAAGCCATCATTCAAGGAAGTCGGAACAGCGGATGAAGAATGACAAGCAAAAAACCACGACAGAAAGCGCCAGCCACACGCACAAAAGCAAGCAGAATTGCACGACTTTCCAGTGGCAACTGTCACTGCGTTGTGCATTGGAGTTCCGGTTCACAATTGCGAGCGCGCGTGGCGTGGGAACGTGCGAGATGGACTATAAAGTTTATGCTTCATTGACCTTTTTGCTACAACAATGCCGTGCCCTGAACACGAGAGGATGACGCTGCCCTGGCCAAGCCCACTTGGGGATGGAGACGTGAAAGACTGGCTGTTGGAATTCGAGGCGATTGCAGCGTGCAACGGTCTAAAAGGTGAGGCACGTCTTGACAGCACTGGGAGCACTGCTCACCGGACGGGCAAAGGCTGTCTATGCCTTGAGTAAACTGTCAAAGGCCACAACCTCGTATCAAGAAACACAGGCGGCACTGTTTCAGGAATTTACTATTGAAAGAGACCGACAGCGGGCAATGAATCGTTTCTGTATGGCGCCGGGTTTTGTGACACGCAAGACCCCCTGGTTTACTATCAACACTTAAGGCAGTTGAATTTGAATCCGCCGGAAACAGACGAGAAAACGAAGGACCGATTGGTGAAAGAACGGTTTATCCGGAGTTTGCCACCGGAATTGCAGGAGAAGGTTCGGATGGCCGAGTCTTGTGCAAACACGGACTGGTCGAAATTGCACAACGCCTACCCGTACGGACACAAGTCAGACGGCTAGAAGTCAGGGAGCTCGAACACAAAATGGGGCAGCTGGCGAAGGCAGTGGAGGTTTTGAAGACGAATGTGGAACCAAGAAGAGGACAAATTTGACGTGCACGTGAACAACCTCACCGTAGTCATTGTTTTGTTTGTAATGGGGTGGAACACTTTGCTCGCCAGTGATCTAACAGACGTCTTCATCCTTGTTTTTCGGTAGTAAGGGGTTATTATGGGGGCGTTCCACGGGTAAAGGTTCTGATAGAGGGAGAACAAAAGAATGCGATAGTAGATATGGGTGCGGGTGCGTCAATTACAGATAGTGCCAGAATTGCTCGTTAGGTCCGGTACTTGGCATGTAGTCACGGTCGGAGGGACGGCGTTACAGATACTATGGAACCAGAATGTTGAAATTCAGATAGGTGGTGCCAGGCTACGACACGCAATGTTAGTAATCGACGACGGAATAGAGACGATAATCGGTGCGGTTCTGTCGCGTCGTTTGAAGGCAGGTGTAGATTTAGAGATGAAGTAACTACGTGTTGGTGGCGATGCCGTAAAATTCCGTCGCGATGGGACGAAGGAGCAATGCCGAGTGGGCAGGGTAGCTGGGAATTCTCTACCGGATTGACATTTTCTAGCCATCAAGCAGTGTGTTGATGAGTTCGTACACCTATTCCGCTATGCAAGTCCGGATTCCTTCTATGGATGAAACATTCGACGGACTTACAGTGGAGCGCGGAATGCAGACCAGTGTAGCGGAAGATTCCGTCCAATTTGATTCAAGAATTGGAGGGGCATCTAAAGGAGATGCTGGAGAGGAGAATAATTCGACGGACAAGCGGTCCATTTTCATCGTCAGTCCTGTTGATTGGGAAATCAGGTGCAACCTACTGAATTTCTGTCGATTTCAGAGAGGTGAACCGAGTGACACTCAAAGCCGCGTTCCTGATGCCCCAAATGGAATAACTCTTTGCACACCAGTTCCCTACGATAGGTCATTATCTGTCCACCTCGTACCTTACGCCAGTCGGCCGCGGCCTCAGCAAACAGTGTTCGGTGCGGCAGATGACTAGCTGGCATCCTTAATGCATGACCTAACCCTCTACGTCTATGCCAATGTAAAGCTTGAACGAAAGAACTCGTTCGACAATCAGTTCCAAACACTTGCTTCTTAACCTCTTCGGTACATATTTGCTAGTACAACCCGATACGAGCGATCGAACGCAGACGTCGATGGTCAAATACCTGAAGACGGTTCACGTCTACTACCCTGAGCGGCCAGGTTTCGCTGACGTAAGGTAACAAAGCCCTCACTATCGCGTTATATCCGTGTTCTTTAAGCATCAGAGAGGTAACCCTGCGTCTCCAAGGGTGCCCCAGACTAGCGAACACCGCGTTAGACTTGAAGATACGTGTTTCTATTTCATTCCCTACACCTTCGTCGTCGTTGGTGCAACTTCCCAAGTATATAAATCGGTCAACAACCCCCATGATTTCGTTATCTAACATTAAATCTACGCAATCACAGCAATCTTAGAGAAGCACTTTGCACTTTGAGGCTGCAAAGCGGATTCCGAGACATTCAGCAGAACGCGAAATAGCGTCCATCTTTGTTTGTGCTGCTTGAAACTTGTCAAATGGCAACACATTGTCACCAGCATAATCAAGATTAGGCAGTCTTCCAACAGGTAGGAGGTCCACGCCGGTATCTTGTGAGTGTCGCAGACAGTCTTTCATTATTGCGTCTATGACGAAATTGAACAAAAATGATAAAAGTGAACAGCCTTGATGTACGCCGCTCCTGGTGTTGAAACTGTCAGATAGCTTACCATAAATTCTAACTTGAGTTGGAGTGTGGGAATAAAGTGCCCACAATATGTTCACATACCTGGTCGGTACAGCTCTGCGTTTAAACGACTCTGAAAGTGTAGATCGATCCACCGAATTGAATGCACCTTTATGGTCGAAAAATACGGCGATTTTTGGCTAGTGGTATACATGACGCTGCTTTAGCATTTGGCGAAGAGTGAAAATTTGCTCAGTGCAACCCCGCCGAGGGCGAAACCCTGTCTATTTCCCGAGCTGCAGTGAGTCGTCGAAATATAATGGATATCAGAACCTTAGTAATGACTGGGGTCAAACTAATTCCCCCGTAGTTTTCGCAAGAGCTCCTGATACCTTTCTTGAATATAGGAACTGTTATCGCGTGACTCCAGCACGAAGGGATGATCTCCGTCATCCACACAGGTTGAAACAACTGAGTCAAGGCCACTACTACCAGTGGCACGGAAGGACAGAGGAAAACATTTTTTGTGTGAACGGACGGTAATACGAGTTCCTTAGGATGCCATTCGGTCTTTGCAGTCCTCTAGTCACCTTCAGACATCTCTTGTTTCCCATTTTTTAGGATCAGGAAGGAGTAATCGTGTATGGAGACGACATCGTTATACTCTGCAATGCGGTGTGGGAACACAGAAAGGCTGCGAGTTGTGTTACAGCGAATCGGCCACAGTTCACTCGTTTGATTGGGCGCACAGTTGGTAAAAAAAAGAATCAAACCACTTGCAGAGAAGCTGACAGCAATCAGGAAGTTTCCAACACCAGACTCAAAGCGACAACTGAGGTCTTTTCTCGGAATAGTTGTTCATGATTCAAAATGTATACCGCAGTTCTGTCAGAAAGCATATCCATCATTCTAACTGCTGAGGAAGGAGAAGTATCTTTTGGATGAAAACTTGGAGGTGGTGTCCAACCAACTGTAACAAGAAGCTACCAATATTCGGCGATGCCCTACGATCCCTAAACCGAATGAACCATTTACTGTATCATTGGATGCAAGTGATGATGGAATCGGGGCGTTTCTCTCACAGCCGTCGGTGACAATTGAGTGCGCTAGTCGAGTACTGAGAGAAGCAGAGTGAAAGTTTTCCACCACAGTGAAAGAATGCCTAACTGTCCACTGGGAACTAGAAAGATGAGGAACTTATCTGACGGCGACCACTGTCCATGTTAAGGCGAACTACAAGCCCCCGATCTGGCTGAAGACGGCGAAAGATCCACGCGGACGATTGGCGCGCTGGGCACTTCGACTACAAGAGTTCGACTTTACCACTGGACATGTCAGTGGCAGAAACGATGTGGTACCCGACGCATTATCATAACTAACACATGAAAATGAGCTGCCGACTGAAGCCATACCCGAGAATCTAGTGCTGGTAGCCGATACTGAAATATTGGTCAACCAACAGCAAGACCCTCAAGTGCGCTAAATATGTGAACCTTTACTGCCAGGAACCGGAGCCAAGAAGTAGGTTTCGGGGCCGAATGAGGTGGCACACGTGTGCTACCGGCTACATCTGGGGAACGGCCAACTTGTGGTTGATGTGGAGGTGCAGAACAGGTTACGCCCGCGGTAACTGCCATTTATTCTAGTGGATCAAAGGATCGTGTGATTCGACCGACATACGCAGTTGTTCATATGGTGCGAGAGCGTGTGTTCGATCTAATTCCGCGGTGGGTATTTTGGCCCACGTAATCTCTACCGCGCCGCCTACACTGAATAAAGTGTTTGATTGGAAGCACTCCGGTTCTGATGTGACACTTTAAATTTTGATAATGCAAGGCACGTCCCATACAGACCAGCCGGTTCTCACATTGCTTACCTTAGTCTGAATACCTTCGGTAAATGGGTTAACTAGGACGATGTCGCCCGCGTATTTAATGTCGGTCAGCTTAGTGCCGGAAACAAAGCTCTTTGAATCCCCTAAACACGTTTTCTGATATGGCGTCCATGCCAATGTTGACCAGGATCGTGAAGGCTGGACACTCTTGGTGAACACCTGTAGAAGTAGCTACCGATAAACCCTCATAGTGCCTGTAGAGCAAGCACGCACTGAACTTTACAGATTGACCAATTTTCCTGAGACTTCTTTGTGAAGAAGGTAATCCCAAGGTATGCGACGAACAAACGATTCGGAGGCGGTATTCAAGTCTAAACCGACCACGACCACTATTCGCCCATAAGTGTGTTGATCCTCCGAGATCTATCGTAGGTCAAAGATGTTGTCAATACAGCAGGCCGGCCTCATGTCTATTCTTCACGAATTTGGCTCTCCGGGGGTTTGGTGAACCGACGCAGTATGGAGTCTGTGAGTATCACGGATGAGGCGGAACCACTTACTGATCCCTGTGTGGTTGACGCATAAACTTCTGACCCCTTCCGAAACTGACAAATACTAAGCTACACCTACCTCTTCAGGTCCATAAACCGTCTGAAAGAACGTAATCCACTTTAATATCAATTTCCTTCGAACATCCATGAAAATGGAAGAAGACCTTCAAAAACCTGAGCAATGAAGCGCTGCTGTTTCCTTCGGTGAACCGTCTGATTCTCCGAGTCCTGTTTTCTATGGATCCTAAACGAGGCCATTTGAACTGTCCCCTAAATTGTTTAGGTCATCTTTCTAATCGGCATGTCTTGTTGGTGATAAGTGATTTATTTTTCAAATGAGGTCTCACCATCGAGCCTGCGGCCAGCACACTCACGAATGAGAGAAAAACGTCCTGACTTCTTTTGCTGTTTCTTGGCCCATTCTTTTACCCTTGACCTTTCTGCTGCCTTGATGTGGTTTTCAGGCTTGCTCATTGCGTTGATTCGAAGGGTTATGCTTGTCCAACTAGGTCCAATTATGTCAGACATACTAAAAGAAACCAGTCGTATGATAGGTTGTTCCACTTGCTGAATCATATGTCGTACTGCTTTTTGCGTTGCAGCACTCAGATAGTGAGGTACGATTAAAAGCTCTGTCCTGATGATTGTAACACCCTTGTTTTCCGGGTATGGGAGAAGGGGTTAGTGAACGTGCCTCCAAACAAGAGCACTTTGATTGTTCAACGGTTGGCGGTCACCGACAGCGTATCATTCAGTGCGGTGGATAAATTCTTATTACTTCCCAGAAGTTTCATTGTGTCCTATACTGCCCGCTGCACTAGCCCGAAGAGGACATTACAATCTTATTCGTTGTCCCCTTTGCTAGGAAAAACTCTCCCGCTGAGTCTAGATTTTGATTAATTGGTTACAGATGGGGTCTCTCGAGTTACTCGTCTTCCTCAGGGTATCTAACCAGGAAGTGCCAGAAGTTACTGGCATCTCTACAGTGATATTGTTCAATCATTTTCAACTTCTTGTTCCATTCTGTCTCTTTATTTTGACGTCTTTCTTGCATCTTCAGGTAACAGCTATTTTCTAAAATCGCGCTATCCGACAGTCAGCAAACTGTTCTGATGACCACTCCCTCAGATCTGAAGCTTGATGTGTGCTGCGTTTCTGAGACGTAGGTAAATTGTTGTGGCAGCATTAGTTGCACGAGTTCACGTCCGGATAACTGTCGTTCCAAGCGCTTCTCCCTCGGTCTGTAGTGACGCTATAGTTGAATTTTGTGGCCAAGGTGGAATAGTAATCACATCCAGCTCGATTGTAGACTGTTGCTTATCCGATTGAATTCCAGTGAACAGTCACTTTTATGCTGTCAGACAGTATGTCAGTTAGTGTCTGTTGGTGCAAACAATTGAAACGCTGTTTCCTCTGTATATCAGAGAAACTGACAGAAGTTAAGATTTTACCGTGAATACGTTCTATAATATCCTCGTTGACCTTCAAAAGTGCACTGGAACACTCAACATAATCATATTAACTGGCGATTTGGCTACTCACATTTAACGTTCTGCTCCAGAACAGAGGAGGTTAGGTGTTGATTGTTATCCCGTTGCGACTTACTGATAATGGTGAAAGATGAATGCAGTCGTGTGCATCTCACGGTTACCTTTGTTTTGACACTACCAGACGCCTACTGCCGCTTGAGGTGATAAGTCATGCAATACGTTCAGCCCTAGTCCTGTACTCTTATCACCTGTACCACTGGTTATTGATTTCATCACTGCGGAGTCATTCCTGTTTGCCAAATTGCGTTGATTCAACTTAATCATTCGTACATATCTTACTTCATATTGCTTTATGTAGAGTGACCCAATTCATGATCACGGATGGAACCGAAAGTTGCGTGGCACTAAGTTTTCGCATGTTCGTCAATCAGAAACGTCCCTCAATTCGAATACTCCTGTTACCATTTTTTATTTTCAGGTCATATTTGGTCGCAGTTCGTTCGTCTATAAGCCACACATTGATCTGTCACTTGAAGGTGATGCAACTCGTGTATCTCGTTGTCATGGTCGTATTCGCTTGACAACAGATGGAACCTTTTGGTTAGCCAACTTCTCTCCCCACACCGTTTTTGTTGACGGCAATCCAGTGCTTACTGGTGAGTGAGTATGCGGTTGCTTCGATTTTTTGTGTCACATTTGACGTCGGTTTGTTTTTATCGATACTCTATAATTTCTGACCACCACTATTCACTTAGCCCTTCGTGTTGACATCTACTGTTCAATTAAAGTTACTGTGTAGAACATCAGATCACCGCTTTTTGCCGTGTTACCTGAAATCTCACTCAGGCTGTGTTCTTGGTTTGTTTGACATTATTTTATGCTTGTAATGTACGTGTTGGAATGCAGATGATTATCTACCTTTTTAGGGTATCAAGTCTGTGTACGCCCATGGCCACGAAGCATATTGACACTTCTCCGCTCTCTTAATTGCTGTTGACCCGGCTGTGTATAGACTAATTATATAAACTGATGCGCTTCATTTACCGGATGATAATTGATCGATATTCCTGTTTTGTTTATGTTTACTGCGTTGTGTATTTCTACACCTATCCCAAGGTACTACCGAATCATTAATGTTGGGTACTATTGGGGCCGTTGACAGTCTGTGTCTATACTATTGACCCTTCTCTGCCTGTGATATCTAGCACTTCTTTGATTGAATTCACTTGCGATTTATTACATTATTTTCCGATGTTCTTCTATTCGTCCAACCTGGCTACAGATTTGCGAAAGATGTCTGATATTAGAAGTTACAGCAGCTAATCACATTTAATGTGATTGCGTAGAATAGTGGGGGTTACCAATGTTGGTTGCTGTTCCCCGATGTTCAGTTGACCAGAGTCCACACACTCATTAGTGTTAGTGAAGTTCAACTTGCTGAGACGTCCTGGTCGTGAGATCATCGATTGGAGTTAACAGACAGTTACTGCGTCTCTTGTTGAGGCGATTGGGCAACCTGAACGCTGTTCACAGAGAATGTGGCCGAGCGTTTGCACATGATGATTCAGTCATGCCTAATGTGAGGTCATTGGTGGAGTGGTCAGCTCGGTTGTCTCATGGAAGCGTAGCCAGAGTTCAGATCTCTGGCGTAGCTACGATATGCACTACTTCCGAGCTCTGATGAGAGCGAAACTCGGGTCTAGTGCTTCTTTTCGAGGGGGCCCGACTGGAAAGTATATGGGAATGCGACAGCTGCGATCAATTGTGGGTGATGTTTAGTTTATATTGACCAAACCACCACACACACTATTCACTAGTATCGTTCTTCTGTTATGACCTTTTTCTCTTTTCTTGTGTCACATCGAAGCAACACAGAGTATACACTAGCATATAGTCGGAATTGTTGTAACTGGATATCGGAATGTCATCGAGGTAAACATATGCATTTGGGCTTTAAAATAACGTTTAACAGCTCATCTTTGTTTATGCGACAGCATATGGATGCTTCGAAAGACAATTTTGAACTTATATCATGTATTGAAAATCTGGATATTGCGACATACACGGTGTGTTCTGTGGAGGTCAGTTGTTTATTTACAAACGTACCATTACGCGAAACTATAAATTCCGTGTGCGATTATCTTATGTCCAACTCCATTCATTCTACAATACCTGCTGACTCTTTGAAACGCCAACTTTTACTTTAAGGAAAATGTGTGATTTTATTTTATAGGTTATGACTTTGAACATATAGATTGCACAGCCATGGGGAGCCAACTCAGCCTTGTTTTAGCGTGTGTCCATGGCTAAATTAAAACAGACACTATTGTCAATCGTAAACGAACTGAAGGTGTACCAACGGTATGTCGATGATTTGTTTTTGAGTGGGCAATACAAGGAACGAATGGAAGAAACAATTCAAGCGTCTAACCTTGTTCACCCAAATCTGTCAGTAACCGTCAAGTACGAAAGAGGGAACAGCTTACCCTTCTTGAACATCCTGATTAGACACCTTTCAGATGAATCTGTTGAACGCTCAGCGTACCGTAATCCAACGTGGACGGGACAATGCGTGAATTTCATGAGTTTTGTTCTTGTTGCATATAAAAAGTCACTAGTACGTACGCTGTTTTACTGAGCGTCAAGAATACACTTTCAGGATAGAATGCAGGCTGGGCAAACAGTGTTGCACAGTGCGTTTCGTTCTAAAAATTTCCCAAAACGTTCCATCTGGAAGTGGAATAAACTTATTCCTGTGGAAAGTGTAATTGTGGAAGTACCTAAAAAAACGTTGTCTACATCAAACTCCTTTTCGAAGGTGATAGTTTGATGTTCAACTTTGGGAAGATGATCAGTATCACGTTGAAACGCGTGTATAACGCCGCAGTGCTTGTCCCGCTATTATAAACGACTAGGTTACCTCTATCCGCGGTCAACAAACAAAGTACTTTGTTTTCTACCAGCCATTGTACCTGTCAGTTTTCCTGTAATTGCGGAAACACACATTGGTAGAACGGAAGGAACGCCCACAACTAGGGTCATATTCCGGAAAGGTTGATAGTTGCATGGACTCACTCGTTAGTGAGTAACGCTCAGCGAGAACAGAACGCCGCTTCATCCATTGCAATGCATTCCTCAAACACATGTCACAGCGTTTTTATTGTGTCTTCGTTTAAGGTCTTGATGAATGGTCACAGATTCTTAAATATGTCTAAGCCTCGTTGATCAGCCGTCGGCAGCCGGTTCTGTGCACACAAAGACAACTGACTGCCAATCGTTCTTTGTCGTAGGTTTAACCGTGAGTACAGCTGACGATCCAGCCGGATTTGCATTTTCAACCATTTTGTTTGTCTTGTTTTCGTGTTAATCAACCGCTTACGACTGGCGAGAATGTGCGAAATGAATTCGTATCGTAATTTGTCTTCCGATTAATTCAGATGGGTCAACGGGACTCAGTTTTAAATATAAACATCGTGTTACTCATAAGTAGGTGGTTGAAAACGTACAACTTTCCATTTAACAGGGTTCGTTTTTTTGGTAATGCCAACGCAAGCTGTGCCTGTTAAATCACTGCGCTGTGTTTATCGAATGAAGGAATATATATGTTATTTATAGTCTAACTTTTCGTCGTTTCAGTTTCTGTGGGAACCGATTTCCACTTTATCATACCGAGTACGATTTCCGCGCCGTATCGTTGTGCCGCATAGACGCGTGCGCTTATATATATATATATATATATATA
>JTDE01021410.1:82673-94033 GCA_014338405.1 Paragonimus skrjabini miyazakii | reverse complement strand
GTAACAAACAATTGCTGGTATGTTGTTTCCCTAAGAAATTGGGACAAAACATCAATACATTCGGACGTATTGAGCGAAAAAAAGCATGCGTTTGACTAATTGAAGCGAAGGAGGAGAATATTTCCCGATGTTGGGTGTCAAGGACGACGTCATCTACATAATTCAGCAAATTCGGAACCTTTGGAAATGAGCATGAGACTCACACAAGTGAAAAAAGACAAGGAATGAAATACGCATCGGAAAACACCCGAATTTGTGTTTATTGAAAAAGCCTCTCAACCATTTAAGCGAGTAAACTGCGAGCAATCTGGAAAATAATTCTTTAACAACATTGTGAGAGGTGGCTGATTGCCATATTTTCTAAAAAGACAAAACAATATCTCTTTGTTGGTGCAGCTGAAAGCATCTTTGTAGTCAAGTAAACAGAAACGCGCTATTTAGCATTTTTTTATTCGTGGGTGACAAAAAGGAACGGACCAGACAGAATTGTGTTAACTCTGGATCAAGGCTGACGATATGCAAACTGATATTGATCAGTGTAGTTATTTTGCAACATTAGTTTTCCCAGGAGAAGATTCTTAATAACGCACAGATTTGTGCACAGTCGGTCAAAATTTGGATATGCCCCTCCCTGGTATCGACAGTCAACACTTTTTCTCTGTGAACATATCCGCAAAAGGAGCAGCCAAAATTTCAACACCTTTGTGTATAAAGGACGTAGGTTCATCTGGCCCTCTTGCTTTAAGGTGCGACATCTCTTTTACAAACAGATTTGCGTCTAATAGAGAATGAGTTGTTATTTGAGGGAAACTATTCATACATAGAAAGCGAAGGGATGGTTAGTGCACTTCAAAAATTATGGCTAAACTCTTCAGTTTTGCAAGGGAATTTTTGTGTGCGACAGGTGACACTGTTTAGCTACTCCAAAGCCCTCCAGGTTTTGTGGCAGTTCATGTTACCGAATTATGTCTGAATGTACACAGCATCAAAACGACCTAATTTATTTGTGATTTCAGGTAAGACGGATTTCACTACGACATAGCTGTATGTTTGCCGTGCACGTTCCTTCATTCAGCAGAGTTTCTTGATATGTGAATCTCTCAACACGTACGAAAAGTGTCTCCTAAGGGTAACAGATATCAAAACACAGAAAGTTCAAATAACTAGTCAACTGGCCACAATGGACAGAAGGATCAGGTTGAAGAAATAGCACAAAATCCGTTGTAGAATGCATTTCTTTTGGTCCGTCAAATTTTTCAGGAAGGCAGTAAAAACTACGTCTATCGAACCAACATCGAAGACAGCATGCTCAAAGGTGACAAACGCTTTTTAAGCTTAGCTACAAAGCTACACTAGAGGCTCAGAAATTTCACATTTGAAACTTGTTACCCACCCAACTTACCGTGTCCTATGGAATCGGACGAATAACCCGAGTGGTTGATTACCGGTACAGGATTTCTCAATCAGTTAGTCAATTTCCTGGACCACTTAGTAGACTCTGTATGACGGTGGATTGAGTAGGTAACTAAGTCCAAATGTGAAATCTCTAAATCTCAGGTATGGTTTCGTAGCTCAGTTCATAGAGCACTTATTACATCTGCTGTTTCTGTCGCTGGCTCGAATCCATCCGAAGTCAAGATTTTTCGCAGTTGGATCTCGCCCAAATTATCAAATCTGTCAAACTACTTATTAGTAATATGATTGACATCAGGGGTGTTTTACGCAGGTAGTAACACCACCGCGATTTCGATATCGTACTCGGCGGGCTATATGAAGCTGTCCATTTGAACGACAACATACTCAGTATCCAAATGCAACCAAGTCTTTTGTAACATCATTGTTCTCAAATGTTCGTATTCCTGACGCTAAATAGTGTTTGATATGTCGATCACCTTGTTGAACGACGAACGGATAGTTCCACTAATTGCAACAAGAGTACACTTTCTCGTTATATTTTGTTTCTTAATCGCTGCCTTCCACCTCGCACGATGCTCTCTAACAGTCTTATTATAGTTCTGATAAATAATTCTACGTTTTTTTATATTGACAATCCAAAAAAGTGTAGTCTAGATGAACAGAAACAACATCGTTGAATATTGAGGTATTTTGTTGTTCACATAAGTCGGATTAAAAGGAACACTTGCTGGAAAGTGAACATGCGTAATTAACCAGGAAGAAGTTAACAACACAGCCGAGCTATTTCTAGTAGTCTTCCTCTGAACTGAGTGCTTTAGTTGTTCGCTTTGGCTTCTTGTTTGTAAAGTAAGTTTAAAACTTCTGGACTGGTGTTGGGTTTTACTTAGTTTGGAGCAGTTATGCTTGAAATACACAATCGTTGAGATCATAAAATGAGTTGAAATTGTACCTGAAATATGTTCGATATTACATTTGTTAAAGTGATGCTAGTTAGTGATTGGTTGTCATTCTTGCCGCTCTCCCATTGGTTTATCAGTATAGCAAATTAATCCACGAGTTAAGCAATATATCGGTTTCCGATAACCATTTTCGAATCAAGCAAAATCGCTATGAAACGTTCGTGTGTGGTGATATTTAGGTCAGTTCTTCCGTAACTGGTTGGAGTTAGACATCACTAGTTAGAGCACAGTGATGGTCTACGTTTATTAAGTTGTCAATGTCAAAGCTCACTGGTACTGATTACAGCAGAATATCTGATTGCATACAGTATTAAGATAGGATAAAATTGGCTTACTTAGCTGACAAGCTGTTCTTTGGATGAGACAGGTGAATGTTTCTGTCAAGTAAGTTGAATGCTCGCATATGCTCTAAAGGTTATGTGGCATTTTTTTACAGTTGGTGTTTATTAAATGTAAAAGATGCTCACTGGTATTTTCACGACCGGGGCAAAAACCTTATCGTTCTTTCAGTTATTCACAAAGGAAGTCAGCTGTAGTTAACAGGTGCTAAAGTTTACTACGTGCTAGAAATCAAGGCGAATCATCTACTGTTCGAGGGTACTTTACATTGATCTTTCTTTTAATCGAGGCTGGTGATCAAAACGTTTACACCATCCATCTCAGCCCCCAACTACATAGTTGTAGTTTTGTTCCGTGGCCATCACGATTGCCATTGTCTATGTTTTTAGATTGACAGCACTCAGTCTACACGTGACCCAGTATACTACAGTCTTTCAATTGAAAAGGCTAGGATTATGAACAGCCATAACGCTTAGGAAATCTTGCGGACTATGTTAATAGGCCATCACATGAAAACCAACATATTAACCTGTAGCGAACATATTTATATTTTGCTCAAGGTCACATTATCTATACCGTTTCTGGAAATCCCATCACGATGTATCCCGTGATATATTTTAATTTGATCACTGCAGCTGTGAAACCCTTCACTCACTATGGTTATTATCCGTTTTATCAATTTCATTTTTTAACTGTGACTGCATTGTTCACTTGAACTGGATTGTAACGAATTACACATGGTATCGTTGCTTCACTGGAAGATTAGTCTAACATCGTTCGCCATCCTCTAGATTTTTATTCCACTTAGTATTCTCTATTTCTAAAGCAGGAAATAGTGACTTGGGATGTACGCTGGGGCGTACCAGGAACTTCTAGCAAATACGTCCAAGTGATCACGCCATGCAGATTTAGAGGTGGACTCAATGACCCCTACGCACGAATCACAAATTTTATTAGGGACTGTTGCACATTTGTACGTCTTAGTACAAATGCAGTCATTGTTTGATAAATTTTCAAAACATCCTCCAATTCCTCTCCTGGTTCACAAAGTTGCAACATTTATGGATGCTCAGAACTTTTCGTAAAGCAATAAGAGAGTACTAGTTTGTGTTAGGTAACAGCTGATTACTTTTAGGATGTGCATCTCTTGATGAAACAGGCAATGCGATTTGCGTAACGCCATTCGATCAAGGAGTGGCGGTATCGTCATCTTCGTTATCATGCGAACCCACAGATAGGATGGAATGTTAGCTGTTTGAGGCGAAGCTGGAACATTTCCTTCCAGAGGCAGATTCGATGTTGGTTAAATGGTTATGTATTATTCCAAATAGCCAGTCAGATTGTGGCTATGTGTTCACTCACCTGTAGTTCCGTGATTGAATGTTGACATCCCTACAACTTAATTCGTTCTAACGCCACGGCTGCCATATTTAATCGTTTATTCCGATTCGCTGCCTGTCCTGACCGTTTTTTATGGTACTTCCCTGCCATCTATATTCACAGCCTCCGTAATCGAGTTTTGACTCGCTCCCGATAAGCTTTTTGGTGTCCACGCCCTCTCCGGCTGGATATCAAGCCGTTCGATCGAATGCGCGATTGTAGCATAGAGACGTTCCAATAACTAGTGACTTCCGGTGTTCACAGTGGCAATTCCTTTGAAAAACATAATCCGATTGTACAGCTGCAACAAGCGCAGCTCGAAACAGCGCATTGTATCCATGGTGTCAGAAAATTCCAACTTCAAGCCAAGTTCAGTTGTAGACGCCGTCACGTACGACGTCGCCGAATTTGTTTAAGGTGATGCCTGAACCATTATCGAATCGTGGTTTAACTGATGCGAAGATTTTTTCGGAATGGAGTTGACTGACATATATGATACTGGATTGGTGCAGTTACTTGCTTCGAATGACATAACAGATATCGTTCTCCTGTATATGTCATTGACCATGTACCACCGCGTTCGTGAGGTGATTCAGTAGTAACGACACCCATTCCCGATCACACAGCTTATGGGTTGTAACCCCGGCTATCAATACTGTTTTCATTCTCTGTGTTTGAGCATTCCAACGTTATTCAGTCTAAATGTGACTTAGTGTGTCGCAACTTATGATGCAGTAGATGAGCAGAATTTGTTTGATTCGTTTTAACCAGATTCTTGTTCATTGTTTTTAATATTCTCGACCAGTCACCGTAGTGTTTTGTTTTCTGAAGATCATTTTTGTGTCAGGTGGTCGAACGATTGTTTCTGCCAGGCTAGCAATATCAGTTGTTCATGACTGTTCGGGTGTGACCGTTGTGAATACTGTTATCTGACAGTAACCACCTCATATGTACCACAAGACTGCAGCATCTAAACTGGAGACTTAATTATTAATGTTATTAATCTGTTTCAGTGGCTTCAACACACATTTCGCAATTTTTATGTTGTTCATTTCTCTGAATGGTAGTTATGTTAGCTTTTGTCTTAGAGCACATTGTGCTTGACGTACGTAGGCGATAGCCGATATCCTTTATCATTTCGTATCAATACTGAAACAGTTAATCGTTTGCACGTGCGTGTAAATAAACAAGCGGACTCCTGCGGGTACTCACTATCAATTGATAGTTGTGTTTACCCGTTCACTCACACTGTTGAACTTTGAATAACATGTTTGTTTTGAATGTCTTCGCACGGGCTAGGTGCTCCTCAATCAACCGTCTGACGTTTACACACTCTGTTTGCATTGAGTTCACGTGCCGATGCAGCGCTTTTTGATCAAACAAATGAATGCAGGCTATGAAGTCGAAGCGATTTGCCGTCACTGACTGCTGTGCCAGGTAATGCTTTCGAACCAGTTTTCGTTCAAGTTTGGATAACTGTATCGAATTTTGGACGCAATTGGAGCACACACACAAACGAAAATACATATCAATCGCGGCTTGTTTCGTAGACGACGAACAATCAGGTTTTTCCGCGAGCATGGTTGGTGGAGAGTCTACATCGATCCATGAACTGTGTGTGCACGTTGGTCAGTTCGGTTCTCGCTCAATCCGCATTTAACTGTGACGTCCTTGTTTTCTTTTTGAATGTAGCCGTATATGTGCTACACTGAACTTAAGGCTATGAACTAGTTGGAATTTCCTGAGTCGGTTTCGTTATACGCGGTGGGGTCGACACATGCGTCTGGATATCGGGTATACTTGTGTCAGACTGACAAAATGGCCTGAGAGAACCAACCGATTTCTGTAATGGATCCGCTGTTTCTCTTTTCAAACCGTTCGGATAAGTACTGTACTTTTGTGGATCTATAGTATGCCATTCTGTATTATGCTTGTGTTTTGATTCCTGAATTGATCTCACTGATTAGCCTGTTGGTCCCAAGTAATTAATCCACATCTAGTGGCTTCATTTATTTTTGCGCATATTCTTGAACTTTTCCATCATTTTCCGTTTAGGTCTCCTTAGTTTTTTAACTTTTATTTTGTGCTGATCTACTTTCCAGATGAAGAGGTGGAACTTCGAGATTTAGCCACTGTAGTGGTCGCTCGATTGACTTTCCGATTCGATATAAATTGTCTCTACGTATGCGGCTTGTGTGACCACTCCGCTGTTGTGGCTAAGGACCACTCACTTGAGCCGGCGCCTTCATCGGTCTGTGAGATGAAACACTGTGAAGCTACCTCGATTGAGGAAAATTCTACTTGATTCGTTGATCACCGAAACTCTATTTGATCTCCGTTATTATTCCTACTCGTGGCACAATATGATCTCTGTACATTTTCTCATCAAATGAAAGCATTTTCCTCACTGCCTTCGTATTGTTATCTATTTACCATTCGGCCACCTCATACAGTACGCTGTTTCATTTAGCCTTTGAAGAACGCCGTATTTTTTGTCTCTCCGACTCTGTTCGAACTTCACAACAGAGGTGAGATGGCAGAAAGATTTATAAACATGGGCGAGGTCGCGGCTACCACTTGGTTTGATATGGTCTATTGTTATCACCTGTCCGGACTACTTTTGATGTTATGGTTACCCGTCGATATCACGCTTAACTGTCTATTGGTGTCAAACGCTGTCTTTCGATTGAATCAGTTACACGACATTGTTAATCTTAAGGTACTTACGGAATTTTGAAAAATCGAGGGATATGTATCTGTATACGAGGCTAGGGACAAACTGAGTGCTACTCCAGGGCTGTGGAACGAACACTTGAAATAATTAATGAATGAAAAGAGGAATACAAGGTAGAACGAGAAATACATCGAGAGAAAAGAAACTTTTGCGCACGATTTCAAAATCTGTTTTGATAAGGTTCGTGTTATTTAAAAATGCCTTCAGAAAAATATTCGAATCGTGGCAACTAAAAACGTCCGCGACAGCAGAAAAAAGCGCCTCATCCGCCGACTATGGCTTGCAACTGTATCCAATGACATTCAGCATCTTTTAGACCCCAGCTGGATAGAGCCAGCAGAGGCTAAACTTTGTGCCAATTTTGTCATGCCCTACAGTAAGTCATTGGCTGCCCATGATGCCGTTTTTAGCGACATCCGGGGGTGCAAACGAGGTATAAATAAGGCATTTCTGAACCACTTTAACCTACGAAATTAGATTGCTTTGCGTACACATAGGCTATCTACTCTTGACACGTTACCAGACCTCATACTGCATGTATAACGCGAGGAATGGCCACGCAGTGGCAAATATACCACAATGTATGAACATATGAAAGGCGTAGAGGGTAAAACATATTACGCCAGTGCGCACGGAGATTCCCAACACGTACTCTGTCACATCAGGCAGTATCCTAAACCAAGGATGTTCGCTGTTTTCTGGACTCAAGCCAGGAAGCTTGGAGCACTCTGCTTAAGCAACCTTCAGTGTTAGTCCCTTTCTGCCCCAAACGTCATACGCTTTTCATCAGACTGCCGCTGCCATCCTAACATAATACTCGCAAGCAAACACGATGCGGCAAACAGTGGGTTGACTATAAAAAATGTGTTCATTTATGACGATAGTTTACACTGTTACATAACCGTGTAGAGATTCAATATTTACTTTGTTATCCTTTAGATGCGTGCTTATCTGATGACGGAATTTGTTGTGCGCATTTTCTTCGTCCTGTCCTTTTGTTGATTTCATGAATATATCGACAGATGTCATTTTTAACGACGGGGATGATTGTTGCTGAACTGTAGTCGATGATCTTGGTTAACGTAGGATCCCATTCATTGTTCACAGGGTGCTTCCACCTCGTGTGAGCAGTGCCCCGTAACCAATGGTTGTGGTAAACAGACAACCTATGTACGGCATCGACACAGAGCATCTAGGTTTCACAAGTGTTGGCGGCATTTCATACACAGTCGCGTTAGAGTTGGGTGTCACGGTTAGCGCCAAGAGGACCTCGAAATCGCAAACACCTACCTATGTACGGACGTTTAGTATGCAACACTATTGTCAGCTGCCATATGACTTGTAAGGTTACTACTCACTTGAACTAAACTTAGATTGAGTACGAACGCGGACCTCTGTCATTCTTAAAGCATTCTGCGCGCAGATGGACCAAAACGCATTCCATACTGTGTTACTTCGATCTCCTGGTTTTTGTAAAGGTCGTTCGATTACAATACGCCCAACTGTCATTCAGTTATCTGTGTTCCATGTCTCTGATGAAGCTGATAAAGTAACCCCATTTATTCGGGCATTAGATGATAATGCATGAGTTTCTTTTGTCGATAACAGGCTGCTGTTTGTTGAGCATTTCATTACCCCCGATTCCCACTAGGAATCATTATTTTTGAGTTTTTGTTTTGCTGTTGCACTGACCCCACCGAGCAAGTTTTGAAATCCAATATTTCTACACAGACGTACCGCAAATTTGGCGAAGATTATACTAGTTAGATACCACGGCGAAGTGGAAAATCTGGATCATGGCCTTAAGCAGTATTGGATCCTATTTCGCGTCGTTTCTGACAGCCTTTTTAACCGCTTTTGGTATTCGAAACATGTAGTACATACTGCTCTACGTGAACAAACTGCGATCCTTTGAATCCACGTCACACTATGCTGACCCGGCCACCGCTTCCAACTGTATCTAGGTCATAGCAAATTGTTTGGCCTCCATAAAACGTGTCCAGGTCGCGGAAACTTGTGTCGCTAGGGTAGTGAGCTCTCTAAATTGCTAGAATAGATGCAGTTTCGTATATACAGAGGATGACTCTTGGTATTCGGGCCGACTAGCGTCAGTGTTCTTGGTGGTGGAGGGTAGCGTTTGTAATGCAAGTTTTGATCATTTGATTATCGATGTTACTGTGGTTCATACAACCACTCAGCTGGTTGGACTTCTCACCCAGTACAAACGTGGATGTCTTGGTTTGCACTACGGACTACTGAGACACTGCCAGTATATTTAGGTTCTGGAATTGTGTCTTCGTTGACTATTACCCATCTGTGTTAATAGTCCGCTAAAGCGTTCTGCTGAATGCCGTCAATGGTGAATTTTAACGAGAAAGGCGAGCTTGGAAACACTACATGTTCACTACGTTTGACGATGACAATTCGCAGTATTCTGTCACCCCATTCTAGGTTCGACGGTAAAGTGCCTTAAGTGTTTTGTCATACGTCCTTTATATTCCCTTTCTCGCGAGACAACTCCAGAAAGCTTTCATGTCAACTGAATCAAAATCTGTTATAATTTCCGGGGTTAGAACGAATGCCGGTTTTCCACGGTATGACCGTTCCTAATAGTTCACAGACATTAAAGGTATTAGTAATGTTACGGCGACTGGGATGCAGTATAGTCTACCCTTCACTGATTCCTTCTCCGCCCGCTGGGATGGTTTCGTAGAAATATAATGGCGGTGCACGTACCCTCAGTGCCGGAGTAAACTTTTTCATCGCTTATTGTTCTACGCACTGCAAATGTTCTTCAAGAACGGCAACTTTACTTTTGTCTTCTTTCAGGACATTCCGCTTGGCACAAGTTGTCGTCTACCCAATTAAAATGATAATTTCTACTATTATATAAACTCTACAGAGACTCAACTTATTCACTTACAGATATACTACTGATGAGTTTGCCTATTGGCGGAATTTGTAGAGCATGTGTTTCTGTGTGTTTTCTTGATAACTCTGTGGATACAGTGACGTTATTTTTAAGACGAGGATGCTCGTGGCTTAACTGTGCTCGAGGGTCTTTATGGTTAGGGCAGGATCTTCATGCTTAAAGCGGATCGTTGGGAGAGTAAACAAGCTCTTTGCTGTTTTGTTATAGAAACTTGGTCCCCGGTGAATGTCACACGTTCATTAGCTCGGCAGTAAAGAAATGTCGGATGCAAGGGGCTATTTCAACTGCTGTTAAGGGTGCTTCTCCTGCTGTTTTGTTCATCGTTGTTTGTGTCGGATAACCTGACAGGTTAATCCAATTCCGCAGTGTTTTACCACCAGTGGCTCGAACGAGCCGAAAAATCTTGCGAGAGTTATCTGATGTGATCTCGATAATGTTTGGCAATAAGGAAAGTTTCGTCTGGATGGCACAAACGCTTTATCTTGTTACCAACACCATCTACTTTAAGGGTCTCAGCACTTCACAACCAGAGTCTGTGGTAGTTTGGACAGACTTTCTGATAGTAAAAATAACCTGCACGTGCTGAAGAAAAGTGACCTTCTTACATTGGCACATTGAGGATCGACCTCCTACTTTCTGTCACTGAAAAACAGTATCTATCAACAAAATAATGTCCCATTCCTTACAAGTGTGCTTTTTATCAAAATATTGCTGTTCTAGTTTGACCCACATACGGTCGTGGTCACCATTTCCCGTGAAGCCTTTCAATGCAAGTATACATGTTCAGACGTCAATTTTGAACCGAAGCAATTAGAATTAGCTACAAATAACAGCACACTAAATGACCTAACAAGGATCACATCAGGAAGACGCATTGGCTAACTGAAACGCAAGACATTTTATATAACCTGTTAGTACTATGTCTGAAGCATGTGGGTAGGAGCAACGTCATATTTCGTCTTGCTTATTTTGCGCTGTTACGACACGACAACCAAACAATTGGCCATTGAGAGGTTGACCATAAACTCTGAAAACTCGACGGATAAGTTTTATTTAGCTTGTAACCGAACCATACAATCGATACGCAAACAGGAACGAACTAAGCAAATGTGGAATCAATAAACAGAAGCATGGTGGTACATTGGTAAAAAAAAAACATACCGACAGTTGAACACACTGTGTGTTTCTCTGTGCATACACTATCAGTGAGCCTTCTCCGTGCCAGATTGACGAAGTTATGAGCAATGTACGATTGATCCTACCCTCATTTCCGATATTACCTCACTTACTAACATATGAGTGTTACTTCATTTTTCATAGCTAGGAACAATTTTGTCAGATGCTTATTCTATCGTTTGTTCGAAACCGTTGGATGTCTTTGTTCACGAACTCACCGCCGAACACCTGCAACATACTTTTTATCACATGAATACAAATTGACGTCGGTTAAACGGCGGAGTAAATTCAATAAAGGCTGTTTCGATGTGGATGTAAGTTGTGGTACAATCACGTGATTCTGTGTAACAAGTGTACGGTATTCTGTGGAGCACACGAACTGCGTTCAGTTCGAGACGAAGCGTGCAAGTTACAAAAGCATTTT
>JTDE01021410.1:28899-82573 GCA_014338405.1 Paragonimus skrjabini miyazakii | reverse complement strand
GATGTTGAAGGTAACAGAATGTCGCCTGGTTGGATTGACACTGAATTGAATATCTCACACACCGTGAACCACGTGAGGATAAGAATTCATTGGATTTTCAGCTGACCAACTTGTTATGTGCAGTTGAGTCTGAAAGTCGACTAAAAGTTTTCCGTAGGATTTTCTACCGTCGAACGGTTTGGTCATCCTAAGATTTCCCGCGTATTTCCTGTGGATTTACCCTGGAACCGCCTATTATGTTGTTCTTCTGAACTTATTAATTGTTTTTCTATTTCATTTCGCTAAGTTTCTTTTTATTTCTGTAGAAAGTAGTCAATCCTGACTTTATTCACATATTTTAATTCTGTGAGGTTGCATTAAAAGACACCATTTTGTCCTCTTGCGCGTTATGTGTTTTATTTCAATCATCAGACTCTAAACACTTGTAGACGAAAGTATCTCGAAAGAATTGGCAGCTCAAGAATGGTTAACATGTTATAAATCATAGTCTCATAGTAAGCGATAGCCAGTCAGTTCAAATGGTCGTCTGATGTAACTTGTGAGAGTGATTTCCAGAAGAACCGTATTGAATTGAGCGACTCATCTAATGTCATGGGGAGGTATTGGAGTACAGTAGGATAAAGAGGAGATTTAGCCAACTGTTACTAAACTGATTGATAAGAATTAGGTTGAATGCCTTTTGACTGTGTACGCTTCACTGCTGTTATGATAAAAACAATATGCTTGTCTACTATGCTTTATTACCTGCGATAAGAATGGGTTTCTTACCATAACGGACATTATGCACATGGGGTTTATAAAATCATTCTTTTCGAACGCTACCTAAACGTTAACTTTCTACAAGAATATCATGGTTACTCTTTGGTGGTCTGCTGCCGGATTACTCTGTTGCAGTTTCCTGTGACCTTATGCAGTATTGTACAGTATTGTACTCATGTGGATTGAAAATGGTTTTCCAGAAACAATGTACACTACAGCTAGCGCTAAGCAACGGGATTGGTTCAGTCTTTCTCCACAATAATTGCCAAACTGCACGTTACCAAAGTAACACTTCAAAAATGACTTCATGTTGGTATGTATACCTTCACATGCCATACTCATCGTAGTGCAGTGATGAGCGATCGTAATATACTACTCATACCACTGCTATTCAGTAGTGGGACCAGAGGATATATTTTGACATCGTATAAGCCACAAGAAAAGTGCAGCATCGCCCAAAATGGTCCCTGTCACTTAAAGGAACTGAGCATTGACGTCTGCGGCAGCCGAGACGGTCTGGGGTCGAATACCGTGTGCAAATGAGTGGTTTTGTTTCTGGTCTTGTTTAAACGCTTAACCCATGTGTTGCTTTGTCGAATAAACAACCCTCGTGCCATCCGCGTTCTTGGATCACAACAGTAGTTATCCCAAACAGATAATAACCTTTCATTTTCTAATCCATCGTCATGGTAGAATAGGCTTCCGAAAACAAAGTAATCCTTAACACAGTTTAATTCCTCTTGATGTGACGTTATGTGCAAACATGTGCGCATTTGTCTCAAGTTAGCATAAGCATGTGAAGCATAATGACGCTCATTTTGTATGGCTGTCTTCAGTTGAGTTACACTCTTTTGAGCTATAGACACGGAAGCTTCCCGGAGTAGCTTTTTTTTAAACGTCAGTTCTCGATCTTGCTTTTATCCCTATTGAAACTCATCAGGTAAGGTGTTAGCTGGAACGAGCTTCGTATCGATTAGACTAATATTAAATGTTGAGGTCTTATCCGTCAGATGACCGCGGTCCTACAAGCGTCAATTTCATTATGGATGGATTAAGATATTTTGGTTAATATTTCTGTCAGTTGATCACATATCGAAAGCTCTGGATTCGGTTATTGCTTGTGAACCTAATCAGAGCAGTGACTGGTAGGTAGCACTTGTTATGTGGCCTCGTAAACAAAACCGTTAAATGTTGAATTGCATTGTAAACTGGATACATAGTTATCGTCTATTTGTATCTGTTTGGTCGCTTCGGTTACTGGTGAACGAACGAATATGCGATAGGAAAGATATCTCCTTCAATTTTCTGCAACCTGACTAGGTTGAATTCTAATGGTCATTTCTTTGTACGTATGAACCTATTATTACTAAAATCTGATAAATAGTGCTATTGTGATTGCATAATAATGTCTGAATCCATATTATTTTTCCCGTACGTTAGTCGGTAGGCGTGGAATTAACCTAAGTCGGTTTTGTGTAGGCCAAAATAATTTCACTTGCTATTCGTTAGCAATACGTAGTATCAGAACTGTGTACTGTTCTAACCATGAAAATGTGAAAGCCAAATGAGCTGAATGAGATTCTCTCCTTAAACTAATAGGGAAAACCTAATGAGCGATGCACAATTTTTGAATTATTTCTAGAAACCGCATTCCGTGAGATGGGCGCCGTGTAGATTAATATTGGTCGCTGTATGTTAGTATTTACCTCGTACCGACCTGTCAGCATCGCAGTAGGTTAAAATCGAACATATTAAACTTTACACAACATATTGAGAAGATATAAATTAAGTCAGTCTGAGGTTAGTAGTTTTAGCTTGTGTAAAAGCATACTATGATCTGGAATTTGTTCTTTCCGGTTCATATTTCTACCAACCGTACATGATTTTTAAACAAAGACATATTTGAATACCATTTTACGAAGATCATACCTTGCAAAACAACAGTGTCTACTTTTAATAATACAGCATGGTGGTTTTTCGGTTACGGTTACTCTTCCATAATTTAAACAGTGCATCCCTTCGAGCAGATTATATTATGTCAGATACGGTTTAATTTCACATTCACACTTCGTCGAGGACAACAGACTGAATTGAGCTTAATTTTTTCGGGGAAGCTTGAACATATTTTGAACGGTTAAAAATTTGGACATCGTTCATAAGAAACTATGTGACAAACAATTTGCTCAATATGAGTTAGTTCAAATATGAGTAGAATTGTACTAAATGGCCAAATCGGAGGCCTAATTATTCCAACCCTCGGTGAAATATCTTGGCACTGCGGTAGGGTATATCCAAAGCGCACAGCGAGAGGATTGCGGACAACTCAGAGGAACGGACGAGCCATCACTCAACGAAATCGCACCAACGGGCGAGGAATGACAATCGAAAAAGCACGACAGAAAGCGTCAGCCACAATCATAAAACCAGGTAGAAATGCACATGACGTGTGAGTGGAAACGGTTGCTGCGTTATGGATTGGAATTTTGGTTCACAAATGTGAACGCGTATGGCGTGGGAACATGCAAGTTGGACAATAAAGTTCGTACTTTATTGAACGACTTTTTGCTACAAAATGATCTGAACATCCTGTTAAGCATCCAGTATTTAGATTGGCCACATGATATTTATAACGCAGTTTATAGAAAGAGTGAAGGATGTGCGTTCCATATCATTTGGTCGTAAACGGAGCCGGATTGTGTAGTCCAGCAGAATACAATGTGCAGATCTTTCCACATCCTCCGTATTCCGCTGCTCATTGTGTACACAATTTCCTTGGTATCATTAAATTGCGGGAGGGAATACTGCACAATTTAAAGGCTTTCTAGCATTTGTAGAGTGAATAAGATTAGTTTCGATACGAGCTCTTATAGTGCACGGTCGTTCACACAGTGTCAGTTAGAGAACACGGTCTACCTTGCAACTGGATCGGTTAGTCTTGAGTTCGTCGACAAAAAACCCAAAACTAACGGTTTAATTGTAACACTCGCGCACCTGCATACACTGGGTCGAATAATCGATGCAATCAGTTGTTTTCGAGCCGTCTGAATCGATGTCAATTACAAGTTTGGTTACATCGTGCGCTAATCTGCGCGAGTAACGTGAAGATCGGTAGCACATAAAACTTACGTTCGTCATCAGCGTTTATTAACAATTGGCAGTAAATTCGGACTGACTGAAGTACCAGTTGAAATTCAGAAATTTAGTAGCGTTGTGAGTTAGGCGTGCGGATGGCGCAACCAACCAACGCATAGGTTTTGCGCCTCAACACTCATTTGCATACAACTTTGGTCCCAGAACGTCACGGTTGCAACGGTCGCTAATGCTCAGTTTCTGTATGTACCGAGAACTAATTCATGCCAAACTGTGTTTCAATGTTTTTTGTATTTTCTTTGTGATTATTTCAATGTCCAAATCCATGTTCCTGCTTCACTACTGAATAGTAATAATGTGATCACTGATCCTCGTTGGCAGCGTTCAGTAGCATTCAATGAACATTTGTAGGACTTTGCATAATGTAGCTGAAAGTTCGTCACTTAAAGAACAGATGCATCTGGAATCTTTCAAAATGTTAAATAAAATTTTTCACTAGACAAGTATTACAAAGTTGTTGCAGATTTGCTCCCCTCAAACGAGTTGTGTTATGCGTATGCTTTCTCTCAATCTTATACAATATGGTTTATTGGGAATAATTGTCTATTTTTCGAAACTTTATACAGGACGGATATGATAGCAAAAGTGCATTTTGTTGATGATCGTTGTTATAAACTACATCAAGGTGAAACCAAAAGAGTTAAAGGTCTTACAACTCTTCCATTCTTTCAAGTAGCTTTCATCAGAAGATTTACATCAGAAAAAATACGGTGTACAAACATTGCAGGGAGTACTCATCAAGGGAATCTTGTTAGTTCACTTGACAGACGATGTGTGTAAATAGGCTGTATATAAAAAGGCCACCAACAAAGTGGATAGAATTATGGGAAAAAAACTATACAAGAAAAGCTTTCTGTATAACCTGTGTTCATCCAATTCAGCATAGCCTATATGCACCTCATAATTGTCCAGTTCTATCTGCCACTGGGCCCTTCACTTTGTGACCTCAGATGGTAAAATACACTGAAAATATAAGACAAGAAGTATTTCAATATAGAAGTCCATATTACTACGCTCTAGATGGAAGGAAGGATAAAAATAAAAACTTGAAGTTGGATCGAAAAACAAATAGGACATTCATCATATAGTGCACCAACGAAGTTGAGGAAAAGAAAGGATAAAAGTCTACCATGGCCCATATTTCTGAAAGAGAGAAGGTGGTTTAACAAAAACCAGTGATCGTTGGTTGATACAAATTAAAAATAGATCAAACAGACATTACTTACTTACACTTAATGTACTCGTCGTCCCCTCGTCGACGGTGTGCTGTGGAAAAGGTGATTCTGAGACAGCAAGTGTATTCGCGGCTGCATTAATGACAAAGCCGTATAATCATGTTACCACGACCTATGATACCCATCGTTTCTTCGCATACCGCAGGCTTCAGTCCATGGCCGCGCAACAGTTGTTCGTTGAGCCTTCGGACTGTATTCCGTCCGGTTGAACGGTAAGTCCCCCAAGATCTAAAATCGATATTAGATGGCGACAGACTTATTTGGATAACTTCTGACCAACAGGATTTCGTCCATCTGCTTCCACTTGCCCCTACGCCAACTGCTCTGGAAACAGCTCGTTGCGCATTCTATGACCGTGTCTTAGGTAACGAAGGTGATTAAGCATCAAAATCCCGTCTGTGTCCGCTCGTCACTTTACTTCAGTTTTCTGAAACATATCTGACCACCGAATATTCAAGATACGTCTTATACTTTGTAGATGGCAACAATTCAGATACCACACCTTCCGTTGATACAATATATAGATTTCACTGCCATACAACAGCATAGATGATAACATTAAGCGATAGACAAGCAACTTGGTGTTCGTCTTCAGGCTGTGGTTCCTCCAGACACGTCTTTTAAAACGTCCAAAAGCAGCACCAGCCTTCGTCACACGAGCTTCCAACTCGCTGTCTATGGACAGATCTGTTGATAGATTAACACATAAACAACAGAAGTCTGTGCACGTATCCACAGTGTCTCCGTTGACGCGGGTTCCAGGTGCAGGCACAACACCGCATCCCGGAGTAGGTTGAGAGAAATTTCTATCTATGTTAATATCTAAACCAAATCTGGATTCCGAGGTCGTGGACAGTCGTTGGAGTTCCTGTTCGCTAAACACAAATAGTGCAGAGCATGCAAACAGTCGAATTAAGTACCCCGGTTAAAGCGCCGAAACTTCGAATATTCAGTAGGCAACCATCCGTGTGGTATTCAACCTCAGCACCGTCCCCCGAGTTCTGAAAAGCAACCGTAAACATTACAGCCAAATGTAAATAAAATAGTGTTGGGGCTTAGACACAACCCTGCTTCACTCCAGTGACAATGTCAAATTCATCAGAGATCGATCCACCTGATACATCCATGGAACATTCTGACGAGCCGTTAGGCGTTGTTTGGGTGCCCAGTTAAGCTTTCTTACACACTATCTGTCAAATATAGAAACAGGTTTAGAAACAAAAAGTAATTATGATATGAGATGAAGTGTTTTCTAGGAGTTGTTCGTTTTTTATTTTTGTACGCAATGCCACCAATCACGAATTTCGAAGCCATGCTTTGGAAAACAATAAATCTCGTTTTAAAATTCGTTAGAAAAGATTTCAGCATACAGTGGGACCAAAGGTGATAATCATTACTTAAGCAGAATGGACAGGCCAGAACACCAAGTACCCACCAGAATGCAACTCTTGAAAACCGAAATAGTTTTCGGATCGACAGTCCTTAAAAACAGACGGTTCTGTTAACACCCTAAACAACATCAACTTAGAAAGCAGCTAAATATGTTCAGAAAAACACACAAACCGCTGTGTGCAAAGCGATGCACACCCAGGTGGAACAGCTCCCAGTTCGGATGGACACCTCCAGCGACGATAGGAAAGATAAAAATGAATGCGAAATACGCATGCAGAAAACTATTGAGTATCACCGGAATATTTGCAAAACTTAGGTACCATTTGATGGGCATCACTTTTAAAGCCTGTATGTTTCTGATATAAATCGCTTTATAAAGGTTCCCCCAAATGTTGCAAAAACTATAACTGTTTGGGTTATAGCTCGTAGCTTAACCAAAGAATACTGACTTATGTTTTGCACGAATTCCTGTTGGGAGATTACACCGCTGCGAATGCTGAAAAACATCCAGTCACTTTCCGAGAGGGATCCACCAAACGGCGAAGCATTTGGCAGTAGTTCGGTATATCTGCATCAAAAACTGCAATTCCTTAAAATATTTTCCGATGGTATGAGGTGTGCAAATTCTTTGTGCGTACTTACGGGCTCTTCGGTCTCATTTAAAATAGACACTTCTTGTTGGAAACCTCTGAATATGGGTAAATCATTAGATTCAGAACAAACTCCTATCCAGAAAAACTGATAACATTAGGTCTGTTCTCAATTAACTGCAGGCATTTAGGTATTTTCTACGAACCTGATCACCTATTAACCAGGAACGAATAATTAAAGGGTCATTCTTTTAAACTTGAGTTCCACGTAAGCAGACCAGCGCACAGACAGACTTTCTCATTCTAGGACGCACTGCCTAATTCTATGTTTATGGTTAACTCGATTTCAATGCGCAAAATTCTACCCTATCAGCACATGCGCGAGAGCCAACCAGTATTCCAGTTCTCTTGGTCGCCTCTCTGACGTGCCCCCCCCCCCTACAGAACACCAGATGTGTCTGTCTTTGTGTGTCTACATGCTTTCGTCAAATGGCTGCATGCGTGCTTGTCGGTTTGATTTCCGTATTGTTCGACGTTGGATTGACGCATGGCTGTGCGCTTCTTTACATATCCGGAATTCCCCTTTATACCTGAGAATGTTTCCTTTCCCTTATGGTCCGCTCAGCAGATTTTATTAACTTAGTCCGCACAAAGAGAAATGTATAATCATGAGACTCCTACTTCTCCATTTAGTACCAGCATCTACTTCCTAAAACTCACATCTGTTTTTAATGAAAAGACGAGTACTAATCATTTTGAAAAACCAACCATGGTATATTAATTATTACTTGCGACATCAACCGGTTTTTTACTAAGTAATGTGAAACGTGGCATAAAAAGATAGTAAAAGATAATCGTTACCACCTGCCTTTAGCCTTGTCCATGTTCTTCTCACGATGACACCTAGGTGACACAAAGTTTGACAACGCGCTCGGAAAGCTTAACACTATCATTTGTTCAAACGTGTGTACTCGCAGAGATCTATCATATGACAAGGCTAACAACCACGTTTTTGCGAAGATGTGAATCAAGTTTTAGTTGGCCGTCATTGATCTAAAGTCTCTATTAAAAAGGCTAAAACCTGTTGACATATTGTGAACCACCGCTAAGAATGCAAAAGTCAACAGAATATGTTTATGAAGAATAGTCAGAGCCCTTCTCCTACAGTCGCTTACAACGGTACCCAAGGACAGCACAACATGCCGGTCGCGTTACAGAGTCTATTCGTTTCACACTTTGCTATTGGTTGTGCCTTAATCATCGACTCATATTATAGTTGTATACATTAGAAATCGGAGTGTTAATCAGTATCATTTGCTCTGTACTTCCAAGCCCAAAGCTTTGCTGTAACAAGTAGTCAAGGTGGTCATTGGGAACAGATATTAAACCACTATTGTGTGGAAGCGCATCTTGAGCAGGTTGCCAAATCTCAGCGCCGCAGGGGTTCCTGTCGCCGAGACAAACCATGCTAGTCTGCTGGTTGGTTTGTTCGGCACAACAATTCAGGTGCAGTGATGTCATTGATTTTATTTTTATGTTTGGCAATGCACATCAAGCTGTGCTTCTGACAAACACAAACACAGTACACTGTACTAGTGGCCCGTTTTAATCCCTTTTTGGAAGGCCGGTTTGATTCTTTGACGGAGGAACTGCAAGCCTCGAAAATACATTTCATTTCTTCCGCGGAATTGGCTCTGCTTCCACCAATTTTGTAATTAGTTGAACAAAGCATTAAGACGATGGACAGTAGTAGATGGTAGATGTTTCATTATTGTGAGCAAAAACGAGAATGCCGTTTTATTAGCATGCTATCTTGAAACAACCGAATCACAAAACGTTTTCAACACAAAGGTGATCCGCCGAGTGACTGCACTCCCAAAACCCAGGACGATCTGCACTGCATTAGGAACTTCAAGTTCCATCAGTGAACTAATGCATCCAGACTGATCCGAATAACTTTTGATGGTACATAACATTGATTCATTGGCAACAGCACCATATACATAACAGACTGTTTGTCACACTCACCGCTGAACCATATGCGTTTCTGATAGCGCTCTCAGAGCTGGTGACAACTTAAATATCTGACTGTGCTTGATTTTACTGGCTAACATTCTGGGCCATTTGACCACCTGCAAATTCCAGTGAACGAAAATGATAAGTGTTTCCTTGTATGAGTGTGCGCACGGTTGTCCTACCTGTGCAATATCGCTCGGTTTAGATTTTCATCTTTACTTGATGACAATGTTCCAATTTACCGCACGTGCTCTGTAGACTGAATTTGAAAGAATTCATCAAAACTGTCTTCACTTTGTCTATTTGCATGTATTCTGCCACTCACAAAAAGAGTTTGAGAACTCGCGGCACACCCTCCGTTACGTTTAAATCCTGATGTCTGTCTGGGATGACGTATGTCGAGTAATTCGGGAAATTCTTGTGCCTATCAATTTTCGTTGGCAGTTATGGATCCCACAGTAGTTTCGCCGAATGTTCATCCCCAGCTAATCATTGCGCACAGCTCAGAAAATGGACAGTGCATTCAGCGCAAGTAATCTCCAACTGAAACAATTGAGGCTGCATGAAACAACTGGAGAGGATCAACCTAAAGGATTTTATTAATCAACTCGTAGCCGAGCTCGGTAGGCGACCCATTTAAAGAAATCTTGATTCTGTTGATATGACTTTTATTGATGTCGAGTTGCGAATGAATAATGGCGAAGACTTTACCACTTGTTATTGATATATCAAGATTGACGTCAACTGCCATAATTTTAAAAATAACCTACGATTTTCGTGTTGTTTACATTCTGTTTCGAAAACGCACATATATGTATGCCGTTAATCCTAAATTACATTGAACGTACCTATGTTTCTATTTTCATTTTTTTCTAAGGTGCGTTCGTGTTTACCCACCTTTTTTCCCCCAATCCTAGTTTTCTGCAGTTGTGGGGATAATACGCTAACAGTGACTAATGTTGTTTTGGACATATACTGTGATTCAATACTATATGATTATAGTATAGAGTTATCCGAAAAATACTATAAAAACGATCCACTTGGTCGTCCCTTAGATGGAAATTCCAGTGTTTTTTAGAAGAAAGTCCTGTTGTTTAGATTGCTGTTCAATATGATTGAAAATTAATTTGCTTAATACAATTTTCTAACATAAACATACTGCTTATCAACAGTCCCAACAATCTTTTCCGTCAAAAGCAGTGCATTCACAAATATAGTTGGCGGCATCCGAAACGGATTAGCCTGTCACATTGACCGAAGCCAAAGGACGCCTGCGCTTTGAACCATCATCCCAAGTGGCTTGCACTGAACCACTTGCGGTTACACTCACAAATATACAACAAGTCTGGCAATCATAGGATGTAACATTTGAGAAAGAAAGGTATAGTGGTTGCTGAGCTAGAAAAAACTCTGAGGTATGACGATGTGTTTTTTAGTACCGGTCTCTATCCCAATCAAGAAGAAAGTAGATTATTTATAGCACGGTTTTACTCAGAGAGGAATTACACCCTATTTGGACTTCATCCTGATCACTATGAATAATGTTCATGGCGGCTTTTCTACTTCATGGTACTAAACCATCACCAGTGAAAGCCAGAAAGGTTGTTCATGGCCTTCTTCGTACCGTCAGTAAGTATTACTGATGCAGCACTCAAGCGTGCAGTTCCATGCTGTTACTTCTTCCACCCTAATCTTGAGATAGTGGTACGATGTGATCTTCGCCTATTCGAGCAGTACTGAAGGATTCCTGATTATCGTACGCTGAACACCGACTGTAATTTTTACGTTCAAATGAGATTGTCGATCAGCCCACTGTGAACAGTTTTGGTCTTCCAGCTTTTCATAAACCCATAAGGAGTGTTCATCACTTGACTGCACATCCTATGGATCTGTATTCGTCTGCCTTCAAGTTATATCAGTAACTTAGAAAGTTGAGTTAATTTGCCGTCACTCTGTATTCTGTCATCTTTAAACAAATAAGATTCTCTATATAAAGTTCGAGTTAAACATGAATCCGCTTCAACAGCTGAAGATATACTACACCAGATAATTTAATTTGCATGACACCGGACTGTTATGGACAACCCCCTCTGCAGCGAGTGATAACGGCCACGGACGGTGGCGATAGATCGCTGTATAATTTCGCTTCGCCGCAGTGTAGCCGTTTTGAATGAAACTACAAAATGATCAACAGTTGGAAATTTAAAACACTATATTCCTTCGCTGAAGTTTAGTGTGGTCCGTGTCACAAACGATGTAAGCGTAGTTTGGAAGAAGTTCCTTGGTACATTTGCGGACTTTCGTCATGTACATCGCAATGTCTGTAATGAACAAACTATTGCTGTTGAACTTCAATTTATATTCATTTTATCACTTATTAGTGAGTAGCCAAATGTTTATTACATTAAAATGTTTCCGGTATACAACGTTAACTTAAAACCCATCCTTCGAGGCGTTTGATAATTTAGGCGAGATCCAATTGCATAAAATCTGAGCTTAAGTTGTGTTCGAACCAGCGACACAAACAGTACGCCCAAGAGCGTCAACTGCTCCAGCAGCTGAACTAGAAATCAAGCTTGTGAATCTGAAGTTTCGACTGTCCCACACGTCACGGCGTTGTCTGCTCTAACTAATCCTCAGTATCACGAAAAGGGAACTTTGTGTTCACTGACTCCAAATTGCAAGTGTCCATGTACATTCCGTATTCAGTATTGGGACTCTAGTTATAATAAGCGAACTGGTATTAGTGAAGTACGAGCTGCATAAAATAAGATCCGTAAAACCAAGACACATTTGAGGGAGTATACACTGGAAACCATAAAATCGTAGTATTGCGTTCATGTGTGGCCAAACAAATGCACAATTACATCCATGCAGTTATATTCATTACAGGTTATAAAGCGACGATTCAGACACGATCATATAGCAGTGGACAAAAAACGTTGTTTAAAGGGGGCCTTCCAACCGTAGACTTTTCAAAATTAGGTCAGATCATCTGCGACTAATTCCAACACAGCTCATTTGCAGCTTCTGACCATTTCATATGTAAACGGTCTGCAATTGACCTCATTCACTTCTAGCTACCGTTTGTTAATCCTCGCCTTGAAATGTTTCACTGCATGCGTACGTGTCTCACCGGAAATCTGACTGCTCTCGGGAGTGGTATGTGGTTTTTGTAAATAGATATGCAACAGCAAGATTAGCTATATGAGCAAACGTCACATTCTTATGTTCATGTTTCAGTCGTACCTCCCTGAAAATAAAACAGTTCTTCCCCTATTACCCATGCTAACGGGATTTGTCCTAATAGGTCATGATCGTTGGAGTTTGTGACCGCAAGCCGGAGCAGTTACTCCACTGGAATAGAGGGAGGTGGTTAGGCATGGCGTTACAGATTACGAACCGCATAAAGTAGGTCAAGAATATGCATCAAACTGATTGCTTTTTAGGTATAAATCTGCAGTCAAAATCGTGTGATATGTTTGCTGAACAGAACTGCGTGTGCAAAATAAAAACTCACCAATAGGAAACGGATTTGCAACTAAATAGAAAGACGGTATAGTGTGCCAAGAAACAAGTCATGATGGCCTGTTATTGTTGGGCGTGGAGAATTTCAGTCGGCATTGTTGAGTTAATATAACGCTCATCCGTAATCATTGGTAACCTCTCTAGTGCACAGGCAATTTGAAGACAATATGTTCTATCTTAGAGAATGTTCAAGATTACGCAGTCCCTAACGGAAACCAAAAACTTATTGCAATTGTCGAGAACGTTCGTTTACCATATTTGGAAACTGTCCTAGTACTCGTGATGAACATATTTTATTACGACCTGATAGCGTTTGTGTGGAATTCATGACGTGTCACAGATGTTTATTGTCCCGATCCGAAGGCATTTTTTACTCGCAACAAGAATTGACTATTGCGGAGCGTCACAACTCTAGGAAAACGTATAAACGACAAAGCTGGATTGTTTACTTTCTTGTGATTTGCCACATAGGAGATGGCAAATTCTGTATCCCTCGTTTGGATTTGAAAATGGCTGTCAGATGAAGTGATATGCTGAGCCCATGAAAGGAAACGGTTATACGATGGGATGACTGTCAGTGTCTGCAATGAGAGTGTCAGAAAGATACGGGGATTATATGGTGAACCTCTGTCTAATCTGAATGACTTGAAAAGTGGGATGCTGCAGAGCTACAAGTGAATAACTAAGGTCCAACATTTACCATTAGTTACACAAGAAGGGCACAGGATTGAGGGTTGATGCAAATAATTGAACAAGGCATAATCGTAAAATCGACAAAGTAGAAAAACCTGTGGGGCTCACGTACAGTATAAATTAATACCGCAGATGATAAACATACCGATAATAATCCAGGTGTGCGCGCTATAAGTGTATCGGGAATGTTGAAAGGACGGGATCGGACTGATGTGGTATGAAGTTATTGGGTTGTGCAGCTCAAGTCTGTTGCCTTGGCATGTTGCTAAGGCGTTCGCCTACTGTACTATTCCGGTGAGTCAATCACAAATGACTGCACACACAATGTCCAACGTTCGTAATCGAAGCACAGCAAAGTTCACTTTACAAAAGAGAAAAGCCACAAATCAACGAGAAACCTGTATTGGCACGACACAGATACCCAAGAAGATCCTATTCACATCATGTCCATGTCCCACGGTCCAGAAATATGCAATCAATCAGAGGTGGTCCCACGTTCACTGACCGCTGACCTCGGGCTCTGGTTAGTCATCTCCCTCATCCCGGTTCACGGACGCGGCCAGCCGCGTGTTTGGGGACCTGAAAGGAAGCGGAGAGTAGTACATGTGGTAAGATAAAATGGTGGCATGTTGCTTGCTATCATACTGCGCTGCGTTATGTCACGCACCCGCCAGCCTAGTCACTTGCGCGCATGGCTATCACATGCATGTCGGTTAATGCGTAATGACGATATTCAGTGAATGCACGTGTGTGTTTGTGTAGGTCAGTGATTACCAAAGTGTCGACACAGGACAGCTCGCTATCAATCGGGGCGAGTAAACGTGAGAATCGCTCAGCGGAGAATGTGTGTGGCCCGGACTGAAATTGTTCACGTGTTAGCCCGCGATGCAGATGTCGGTCAGTGTGACCTTGAGTGTTGGTAGTCTGATGCGTGCGTGGGTGACAGTTCTAGTGCATAGTCTGCCGATCGGGTATGGGTGTGAACGACTGAGTTTGAGCCATCTGGTTTAGCACACAACAGTTTGTCTCTACTGATTTATAGTGAAGTTCCCGTTTCGAATAATTTGATCAGCCAGCTAGTGATGACGATAAATGAGTCTGTCAATGTCGTCCACTGTGCTAAAGAAAATGTGAGGTATACTGGAGACCAGGTGCGCGTTCGCCCGTCGTCCTCTAGCAATTTAGGGTGCCTTTCCTGAAAAACGATAGAACTGTGAGCCAAACAGGCATCGAATTAAAACAACGCGGCAGAGTTTCAGAATAACTCGTATGCTCCCAATAATGTTCACAAATATGGTATGTATTTAGATCTAGCCTTTTGTGGGATTGACGACGATAACCAAGAGAGGAAAGGAAAAGACGCGTGTTAGGCTTCATTTCGGTCGGCGGCAATCAAAGGCGCGTCAAGTGAAACGAGCGTAGAAACGTCGAATACGTTAAATAACACTTGGAACAGTGCAAACAAAACGACCTTGAAGATTGTAATAATAAAGAAATAGTAAGAAAATACAAACATGTGCTTCTGGCAACTAGCTGCGTGACTAATTTCTCTTTTCTTCTTCTCATACTTTTATAAAATTTAAATATCAACAGTATTCACTGAGTTGTTGCCATGGAAATTGAAGCATCTTCGCAATTAACGTCGTACAAAAGTAATACGTGAGATGGCGTAACTTATGAAATGCACACCTGACCAATCCCGTGCTATATTGTTTAGCCAACGACCGAGGGGTCTAACGGTGTACAAAGGCCACTAAGTAAGACGTTTGGGACTTTTCACTCTGAAAGCATTTCTATGACGTTCAGCTCATTTTTGTAACCAAATCCCAGTGAAACAATCGGGTTTGACCGTGCTGGGAGGTATTTATTTGTGGTGATTGTAATTCATAACGGAACATTGTGTGTTTTTGTTGTTTTGTTGCATGAATAATTACGTTGTACATATACTGATTACAATACAGTTTCGTGGGCTGACGTGCTGCGTTATCACTACTGCGTAAAAACTGGCTCTGGGTTTGATCTAAGTACATTTCCGATTACTATTGCGTATTCCTGACTATCATACTGTTATATTAAGAGGTTCAAAGAAGGACGGCAAAACGGACCGCCACATATCTAGATGGGTTGTTTAGACTACACCAGTTTTCTGCTTCACATATAAATATCACAGGTGAATTAATCTTTGGATCTGAAATCCTCCACGACACCAAACACGCATTACAAAAGGTGCATACGTTTTAGACACTTCGGTACTTCATGAACAGCTCGCTAGAGTTGTAGCATCAAACAATCCGACTGACCTATAGGCAACACTCCTTCGGTCTCCTAATATAACCTCACTGGTACACGTCAACCGAGTCTGTAGAAGACGTTAACGAATTCAAACGTATAAGTGATGCATACATTAGTGACATTAAGCCGACACTCTAAGTAGCTTGGCCATCTAAAGCTATTCAATTGGCTAGAATTCTCATTTTTGGCTGACTTTTTATTGCATGTTAAGTAGTGCTTATTATGCGCAGGACAACGTATCACTCGATTCCTCCTCTCAATTAAGACTTTTCGTTTTCGACCTTTACACCATCTCACTCTTCGACTTCCTTCATACAGTTAATTGCAAACATTTCACTTTCCGTTGGCCTTTTCTTAACAGCCCAACATAAATTCATGTGATCGCCGGCTGCGTTTTATTTCCTCTAAAGTATTTATTTCCGATGTCTCTAGAGATGACAGGGAAAATTTGTGTAAGGTGATCATCATGTTGATGTGAATTTGAATTTTATTAGGACAGTATTAAGTTTGAACGAGTAAAAATCAATCTAATGATAAGCCCTAAGAAGAGTAAAATTTGGATCTGACGCTTCTTTTCACTGTAGATTGACAGGAAAGTTTATGTGAATGCGAGTGGTGATCAACTTGTATCTATCCCACATAACTAAAAGTCCTCACTTCCGTTTCAGTGTCCTCACAACAAATTCATAGACGGTTAAAATATTAACCTATAAAGTTCCCTCTGCAGTGCTTCTCATTAATATCTATAAACTGCCTTGAAAACTAAAGTGCTTCACAAAACAATCCAAATTTTATGAACGTGATACATGAACGACAATAGTAAACGTTTCGTTTGGTATTGCGCTTTGCAACAAAATTCTCAGGTGAGATAATCTTATTCACGTGACCAAATCAGTCAGCCTAATCTACTGCTAATTTGGCTATGATGCCCTCATAGCTGAAATCATGTGCATTGAGTCGTGCATAAAGTTGTTATTCTACCGTCAACTTCCGATCGATTGTTCGATCTCAACTTACTTATTGGTGTAAAAAGCATACTAGTAACTGCTGATTGGAAAACGCTTAGTTGACAGAAACTGACTGGCAAAAAGAGGCTCAGGCGATATTCTGACGGAATGAGGTGTCTACCCTGTATCCCGTTGTACACAGAAACGTTAATGTCGTTATGATCTAACAGATGAAAACCTGAACATACAGTTAAATCACTTGCTAACATCCTATGAGACTATATATATATATATATATATAGCCTACTTTAAGCTAAGTTTTCTGGGATATCCTTGATAGAATCAATCGATACTTTAAGTTTTCATGACCAGGCATTTTGTTGTTTGGTAGATAGTGGATGTGGAGAACAGATCAAGGTGATAATGAAACATTACAAACCAGTTCACAAGTTGATCAAACGAGGAAGTCCGATATGCGTCGGATAAAACGAGGCAAATTTGCGAACAATAATTCGGTCAGCGTACGTTGCCATGGCACACCAATCTATAGTCGATTCACAGTATCCGCATTGTTTAATGGATTGTATTTATCAGGATTAGTGTTCGTGGGATTTACCCTCCAACACATGAGCTTGCGAGAAATAAGTTGAGACTTTTACAACCATTAACGAAACGAAATCGGGTTATACTAGCCGGAATTTTTATGGCAGTATACACAGGATTAAACTAATATCTGTCCATCATGGTGATGTCCTCGCTAGTTTGGAGGTTAAATCAATATTTACTTGAAGAGTAGCCTTATTAACATTCAGACAATTACTATTATCCTTACTCTATAGGAAAGAACTAAATTAACTACTGATGAAGTAGCACCTGGGGTATCTAGGTCTCGGTATGAACCATTTTGACTACGCAATAAGACGGTATGAACAGTGGGTTATAGCAGATGCCAAAGTTTGCGATTAATAGGTCACTTTCGAGTTAACTGTGTGTCTGTCGTTCCTCTGTTAGTATGTGATTCGGGTTTACCAGGTGGGCACTTTAACAAGCAAAAAACTGGGTTTGCATTCCAGTTGATTTTTAAGCTTTAATCACGTGTGATTCATGTCACAGCTATATCATCAAATACGCCAAAGGAATGGAACAGTACTGTTGTCGTTCTACTAAAGGTATGGACATCAGATGCCATTCGCACGGTTTTGTACAATGTGGGTAGATCGAAAAGCGATTACAACACGTTAGGTCTTGGTGCACCTCAAGAATACATGGCATGTTGAGGGAACCGCTAACGACTCATGTAGAACCAAATACAAGAGTTGTTTACTAGTTTATATCGGACAGACTGCATGAGAACACAAAAATGGAATAAACGAACATCAGAGGACATTAGAAAGGCACCTTAAATTATGCATGAATACTAACTCATGAGCAAGGACTCAGTGATCTCTGTTCATGAATTAAACACTGTTCGTGAAACTGATCTGGGAAACGCCCAGACAACTTAAAGTGGGCTTAGGACCATAGAGAAGCGCTTAGTTGCAGGGGTGATCGAAATTAAAAAGGCCAAATGAACTGTTACTGAAATCTACGACTCCGACCTCAATGGAACAAGGCAACCGGTCTTAGACTTACTGTACCAAAAAGTCGTTCAGTAAAGCCCGAACTTTATTGTTCAACTCACCCTCCCCATACTATATGCGCACCTGCGTTGGTAAACCGGAATTCCAGTCCACAACACAGCGGAAGTTTCCACTCACAATTTGTGTGATTCTTCTGCCTGGTTGTTGTGTAACTGACGTCTTCTACCGTGGGCATTTTGCCTGTCAATCCTCGTCCGTTGGTCCACTTTCGTTGAGCGATGGCTCGTCCGGTTGCACATGCTGTCCGCAATCCACTCGCTGCGTGTATTTGGACATATCCTATCGCCGCGTTGAGGTATTCCACCGAGTATCGGAACACTTGCCCTTCTGATGTGGTCATCCATCACACTGTTCAAGCTGTATTGATGAATGGATTAAATGACATTCTGAAATGAAATTACGATTATCCCCTCCACACCCATCAAAATCGATCAACTCTTTTATTAACTGGCCTGGTCGGCTTTAATAAATTTCGTTTCTGTTCCGCTTTCCATGTGTCTGAAATCGACTGTAACTTGCAATAGTACCTTAATATTGACTCCTGTTTGGGTGCGACTAATAGATGATCTAGTACATCCTGAATCATTTAACTGCTCCCGTCTAGCTTATCGATACGATTGCAAGTAATTACCCTGGTCGGATGTTGTTTCCGTATCCGTAGCTTACAAGCTGCTCTGAAGCTCATACGGCTAACAAAAAGAGGTATGCAGTCTTATGTCAAGATAGGGGTCACATATGTTTAAAAGTCGATCACTACCAATTATATAAACTAACTGAAAGCGTAGAAATCACAATTCATAGGAAGAAAGTGTTCCTGGTTCCATGAAGACATCTGTCGTTTCTATGCCGATTACGCAGGTGTATGGCATCATAGTTATTCATTTATCTAACTTATTTTGGAGTATATTCGGTTATTTACTGGCGAAATTGTTTTTATTCTTATGGTCCAAGTAACTGAGCAGGAACGTATAAAAAGCTTGATACAGTCGCATTGAATTTTCAATAACAACCATTACTGATGGTAGTAGGACCTATGTTGAGATAAAAACAGTGACTGATGGGGTTGTACGTTACGAACTTTGTGATATAAGGCACTCCGTCAACGTCTTTGATGTTAAAGGGAAACGAACAGAAAACATACACTTGCGAAGATAACAGAAACACGAAAGGTCGTGGATTAACATATTCCGTAACGACTCATCATTACGAGGTTTACCGTAACACCGGTCGGCTTTTATAACAAACATTTATGGGGATAGGTAAGCGGTCAACTGATTAGGATAAATCGGTAACCAAAAGAAAAGGTCAGCTTTACTGTTTGTGAGCACAAAAAGCCTGCTTGAGTTGGTTGACTGTTAACGTTTTAGCAGGCTACAAGAACCTTGAACCGGCATGAAGTAAAAAGATTCTGAATGCACGAGCTGGATTGGCATAGTGACCAGTGGTTAGGACGTGTCTGTCGAACACGCAAACTGGTTATTTACCTGTTACAATGATATTTGAAACATTGAGTTCCCTTGATCCAGTTCACCAGTAACGATAGAAAACATACGTCGCGAGATTTTAACATTTCGTTTACTCTCTTCAGTCAGGAGCATGAAACATTGGAGTATATAGGACATGCGGATAGCTACAACAATAGAAACAATCAACGATTGGGCTTGCACTAAAAAAGGACTGTTATCAGTTCCAGGCCAGACAAACTGCGTGAGTCAACAGTTTATGCACACACAGGACCGGACGGCGAGTATTGATTAACATTGCTTCGAAGAAGGCAAGCAATTTTGGATTCCGATTACGCAGCAACACTTGAAATGAATTGGCGGGGTCAATAAGGTGTCCTGTTTCCATGATGTGCCTTGCTAAGGGACTTTGTCCCGTTCGGACAACGATTGCTTGCTCCCTACTGATGGCTCGAAACAAGCGTAGAACCGATCGTCAACTCAGTTTACGCAGGCAAAGTTGGAGGTTCTATCCCTCGGATTGAAAGTGAAAATTCCTTTCCAAAAGAGTCAACCGATTACAGACACAGGTGCAATTCGAGAACCTGTATGATCAAATAAAAGACCTTAATACAACGTCACAGGACAACGAAGGATGGTTCCGCGCGAAATTGGTCGATATTTCGCACCATTTCCTGACTTCACCGGTGCGTCAACAATGCTGTCTGACATCTGAACATTACCAGACTCTGAAACAACTGCGGGAGATGAAAGATGTGGTTTTTCTTCAACCCAACAAAGGTTTCGGTATAGTTATCATGAACAAGACTGATTATGAGTTAAAATTGAAAGGTATCATAGCGGACATACGAACATTTCACACAGACAGTATGACTGACAACAACATTTTGATAGGGAAACAAATCTCAAGAAACCCCCAAGTCTTACTACTATATGGATATATCTCGGAACAGCAATATAGACAGATGAAGCCAACCTGAACGCTCACACCACAGTTAAGAGGTGCTCCAAAAACACAAATGTGGCGTCCCGCTGAGACCATTCCTATGCATGGACAACCCACCGTACCACAAGCTTGCCATATGGCTTGTTGATACTTTACATCCCATCCGTCAGAACTTTACCTCCCACTGTGTAAAAGATTCTTTCGAACTGGTACAAACCTTACAGAACGTATGGGCGCGTTCACATGAAGTGTTTTCTAACGATGTTTACTCCTTAGTTACAAACGTTCCCCTTCGAGAAACGGTTGGCTTTTTGTGCGATTTTATCTCTATCAAAATTCACTTTTGTCTCCCAGTTGATTATCTCAAGGAACTTATACTTTTATGTACAGAGAATATCCGTTTTGATTTTGCAGCCTCATCTTCTAAGCAAGTAGATGGTGTAGCAATGGGCAGTCCATTGGGCCCAACACTTGCAGATATATTTTTAGGAGTGATTGAGTTAAAACTACCTGATGTTATAGGTGGTGCCAGCCTCTATAAGCGATATGTAGATGACATTTTGATTTCTACCACTAATATTCATTTTGATTCACTTTTAACCCTTTTTAATTCTGCTCATCCTAATCTTTCTGTTTCTCAGGAAGAGGAAGCAAACGACAGTTTGCCTTTTTTAGACAGTTCACTCACTAGACGACAGGATGGCCCACTACAACGCTCAGTGCACCGTAAGGCCACTTGGAGCGGTCAGTATTTGCAATTTTCTTTCTTTGCACCAATTACTTATAAACGAGGTTTGGTGAGAACCCTGTTTCATAGAGCCCGGGAGATTTGCACCGATCTCTGCTTGCAAGGAGAGGAGGAGAGATTGAAGAAAATGTTGCTAGCAAACGGCTATCCTGAGAAGCTCATCGATGTTCACAGCCAGAAAAGACTGATCAAGACTGCCGTGAGTACGGTCCCAAAGAAGCAGATCTTTTTGAACTTTCCTTTCAAAGACGATCATATCACAACTGATGTAAGTCAAAAATTACAGTCTGCTCTAACTCGTACATACCCGGCTGGTTGAATTGCGGTTGCTACTCATAACTAGGAGTGTCGCCCAGCTTATTCATAATCGTGACCTACCGAAATTTTCGGTCTCAAATGTAATCTGTCAGTTCTCTTGCAGTCGCGATGACGTCTATAAGGACATAACAGATCGTTGCCTACGACAAACAATGACTGAACATATACCTAAGTGGTTGATGGGCGCTATGACGCGACAGGCAATGACAACAGAGCGAGTGAGACGAAATCTGACCTCATCCATTGCAAAGCACATCATGGAAACAGGTCACGTTGTTGACCCCGCCAATTCATTTCAAGTGTTGTTGCGTAATCGGAATCCAAAATTGCTTGCCTTCTTCGAAGCAATGTTAATCAATACTCGCCGTCCGGTCCTGTGTGTGCATAAACTGTTGACTCACGCAGTTTGTCTGGCCTGGAACTGATAACAGTCCTTTTTTAGTGCAAGCCCAATCGTCGATTGTTTCTATTGTTGTATATATCCGCATGTCCTATATACTCCAATGTTTCACGTTCGTGACTGAAGAGAGTAAACGAAATGTTAAAATCTCGCGACGTATGTCTTCTATTGTTACGGTGATATTGCCGTTCTCCGGTAACGCGAATTTCCGGGTTAATTTAAGGAAATGTTCATCCACGCTGATGATCAGGCATCTCGCGCTTTTGCCCTTGCGAATTCCTCCTTATTTACATGTGATATGGTAAGTACAATGTAAAATGTCGTCAACAGTCCGACTTCCCCTGATTGAAGATACTAGTGGCCTCTGAGTTCGAGCGGGTACATAGAATTCAACTACACTGAATATTTCTAATCGAATTCATTAGTTCTTGTGTTACCTACTACACGATGTAATCACCCCTAAAGGATAGTTTAATGGAGACTGTCTTTGTTCTGCACTGATTACCCTCTTCCTTTCGCAGCTTTTGTTGTTTGTATTCTTTCACGAACATTTGGGGAGGAACCATTGGGTTACAGAACGGACATAATCAAGTCTAATTTGATGAGGATGGACGATCACACTATGCTACTCATCAGGAGCCAGGCGGAAGCAGGTACTTAAGTACTGAAGTAGCCGGGGAAAATACAAGAAAGAACACTGACGTGAACCCTTGCAGGAAATTATTTTTCATAAATGTACTTGGCGTTGGCAACCGTCATGTCCTAGGATTAGTGTTACGTACAACTGGGTGTTTGTGTTTGTGCTGACATTGAAACATATACCCTCCGTGTTGATTATCCGAATAAAAAATCTTCGTGTCATTCGCTTTCTTGACTCACCACACTAGTTCATCTGAAATTCTGTCTTATGTACAGATTCACCCTATCCATGTGAACCGTGTACGCACCGGTGTGCGTTTGTTTTTAACTGGTGTGAAGCCACTTAATTGTAAGTGTTGACCAGAGCATCCATCGTTGCATCGACCAATTATTCCAGAAAGATAGCCATTTTTCCAGTTCAATTTCATTCTTCTGCTGCCCTAGAGTACACACTTCTTAGTCAAGTGTTTTAGTTCAGCCCTTATAGTTTTGCCGTCAATGTTCAGGTGTCTTAGCAATATCCCGAACCTACACAACCAACATCAATACAACATAGCGCAAATGAGGTGAAGCATCAAATATGCAGCAGATCAATTCTGGTCGTCCTATTGCATTTAACAAGGTGGGAAGGTGAAATCGGCTACTGCAAACCAATACCCGCTTACCTTTCCAAAATAACTCATAGGACAACCGTTGCTTGCATGAATATCAACTAAGCGACAAGCACCTTGAGACACGCTCATGAGCACACAACCTACCTATCGAGACACGGAGTGTATATACACTATCGGATCGATGGATCACCAGGTAGTCTGGATCAACTCTAATGCACTTAACACAATGGAACAGAGTCGCTACGACAGGTCGTTGACCTGAGTAGGACAATGATTGTGCGCCTAAACAAGTTTTGGGAAGCAGGTGATAGTCGCATCTTTTACCTTAGTGGAGCCCCGGAGAGTGGCAATTACTTCTTCGAACATGAACTCAGTACCCGGAATCAACCCTTAAATCAAATTAGTGGGCCAACAATCCGATTGAGATAAATCTGCCATTTCTCTTAGTGTTTATTGTGTGACCTCCTGTCACACGAAATATCCAAAGGACTACCCCTCTGAGTAGTTGTCCGTCGCAATCCGCTTTACACCGACGACTGACCAGTTGTTTCCTTTGGGTGACTTCAACAGACGGGCTGAACACGAACCAGCAACCTGACGAACTGTTCATGGATCCCACAAAACTGGTGTAGTAAGTGAAAACGATGAGCGTATTCTACACGAGCTGGCTATCAAAAACACTCGTTGCAAGTGAAATTCCAACGCTGTCACGATTCGGACTCATCCACTGGAAGGTCATCACCCCCTACTTGATTAGGGGACAGTACAGCGATATGACATTCGGAAATTATGCATCACACCAGTGGTGGGCGGGGATGAGTGTAATGCGAACCAAAGGTTGGTCAGAACCAAATATGAAACATTGACTTCATTGAACCATTTGAATATAAGTTCCAAACAAATACAAAACACGATACTAGTCCGTTTCGCCGGGAAGAAACGGCTAGAAGCTAAAGCCGGTCTGGAGCGTGAGTGATACTCACAACTGAACCCACAACAATCAACGGATAATCAGCGATCACCGATCACGAATCTACTATTTCATCATCGTTTACAGTATCGACGAATGCTCATAATTCATAAATCTTCAGGTAGTCCAAGCTTAATAGGTCATTCATCAACAACCAGGTCTATATGCACAAAAACATTTCACTATCAATCCCCATGCCGTGTGTATCACTCAAGATCCAGAATGTTGGGGACTTTAGGCCATTGAATCTATATCCTATCGGTTTTGGCTTCATGCTACTCACAGGCTTACAACTTATGAGAGTGTGCAAAATGAACTAAAATCGTGATCTTTTGTTCTTTGACTATTCTATTTAAATTACTGATGAGTAGTAGGGGATTTGGTTTATTTCAAGTTGAACATCATCCACAATTGATCGCAGCTGTCGCATTCCCATAGACTTTCCAGTCGGCCCCTTTCGAAAAGAAGCCCTAGACTCAAGTTTCGCTCTCATTAGAGCTCGTCAGTAGTGCATTCTATTTAAACAGAAACAAGTTGATTATTTACGTTTTCAAGTCTGGTTATTGTAGGTCAGTGGGCCAACGACGATGTGCGGACTCTAGGCAGTTTGAGAATTTGAAATCATGAATGATGCTTCAATGCAAAACCGTTGTCTTTCTCGACGGTATATGGCACCAGTTTAAGCAGTAATTCACAGTAACAGCACCAGAACCAATCGCTAATCAATGAGAAAAAGGCTTCGACTGGTTTGACTACAACCCAGCTGTTTTACTTTCAGTTTGAGAGAAAAAAGAATGAATTTTTTAATGAACCCAAAAACGAAGGTGAGGGCATCACATTTCTCACCGTACATCCTCAACTAAGTGAGGGATCTTGTGGAATAGAAGGGAGTTGAAAGAAAAAGCAAAATGAATGAATGCTAGAGTGTACTGACGGTCAAAAACACCGAGTTCTGTTGTTTGTTCTAGATGACTTCTAGTCCATCTGTTCAGACTACTAAACTACTAGTGGACATGGACTCCAGAGTTTTGTACACACAACCGGAAGACATCGTGGGGTTTGACTCATGCACCGTGGTAGCTTACTAAACCCTCCAGTTATTATTGATTGGATGAAAATGGACGACCGGTCACACGAAGTCGTCAGACTCTCAATTTCTCCCGATCCCGACTTGACAGAAGTTTTGAAGAATATTGAAAGACTCCGAACCTGAAAGATTGAAGGTACAGATGAGTTGTGAAGGGAACATTCGAGGCTTGGCGACTCAACTTTGGACCGTGTTCTGTTCTATTTAGTTCAATCCATCTGGAAACAGGAACAAGTCCCGTAGTAATTCAGAGAGACTTCCAATACTCGTTCATCTGAAAGTAATAAGAGCACGCAAAATAGTGGGTTGTCGGATATCAGCTTGCGCAGCTGCGCAGGACAGGTTCTGATAAGAATTCTTCTCAGTCGATTTAATGCCTAACCCTTGAATTCACAAGTTCCTGATGCATAGTGTGGATTTTGAGCCAGTTCAGATAATAATGACGTGATGTTCGTTGCTCGACAGATCCAGGCAGTTTCGTGAATGTGACCAGACGCTGCACGCTTCTGTTATGAGATTCATCAAGGTGTTTTACCCTGAACCTTGAAGCAATGTGAACAGCGCCACGTAAACATGGCTGTTCAGACAAGTTCGTCAGTTTAGTTAAAACCCTATAAGTGGGCAGGAAGACGAAGGTGCAGTTTTACGGATCTACTTCTGACGATTTTGCTAGTGTCACTGATGTGAGACAAGGATGTGGCTGAGCACCAACCCTATTTGATTCGCATTAGACTGCAATACAAACAGTTATTCTCCATAGATGGGAGGATAGTGTCCAAGTGAGACACTGTACGGTTGATCATCTACTGACTACCGTGTTCCTGTTCGGACATAATCAACATTAATCCATACAGGTAATAACAGCGACAGAGAGAATGCGTTACGCAGGAAGCGCAAACACTATCTTCTGACATTTACAAGCGGTGGTGACAATGTTAAGTATGTGAATGAACGTGCCGTTGGCCGATGAATGTGCGACCAATCAGAATGAAGCTTGAGTTCAAGCACGTGTGTAAGAGACAGACGGCAACGACGCGCTTACAGAAACTGACTATTCGAGCAATCGGCACCCTATCGTCCACATTGTTTTGCTGATGACAGCAGTGCAATACTACACACAGTGAAGATCTGCAGTGAATGGCCTGCGGCCCTCGCGAGCCTGTCAGCCAAATCTGGGTAGGATAGCGACTCAGATAAGAAATCCCTCTTCTTTCCCTCTTTATTCCCTCCACAGACGGAAACGACACGCTTAAACCGGGAGTCCATGTCAATGGGGATTTTGTGAACAGTTTCTCAGACTTCCGTCACTTTGGAAGCCATACTTCGGTGGATCAGCTCGACAGTTGCGAGCTGGTACGGTGAAGACTTGTGCTATTACCTATCGTAAACGGTGGTCAAGAGATCAAATATATAATGAAAATGACAACTTGGTCATTCAATGGGCTAATTTTCCTACAAACGATCGAGTTCTCTGTTTTGCCAACATGATATCTGGAAAATAGCACAAACCATAATTTCTGTGCTAACCTCTTTATACTTATCGTGAACTTCTGAATATTGTTTGAACAATCTCAAAAGCTGCCATATATTACTAGGTGACATTAACGACCTGTCAATGTGCTCTTTGTCGCATAAGGGTCCGACTTCCATAAACGTTGAAACTAACCTGTAACTGTTCAGTGGTGCTAGACGAGGCTAATGTTTGTGTTATGAATTAAACGGCTTGGTTATCATGGTAATGTTCAGACCATTCTCGAGAAACAGTCGAAGGGGCATGGTGGTCTAGTGTTCTCCTCTCCGTTCCCGTCAGCCCCGATTTGTTTTAACTGACACAAAAGTGGAGCTTATTCTCACTCGCGAGGACAGTTCATGCGTCCATACGAGTGAATCATGTGTACAGTTTACTCCGCATCAAACCCTTCATGAATACTCTCACCATTCCCATCAACGAACACAGAAAATGTTGTCAACCAAATAATCAACGAAGGCGTACGGTAACCTGATAAAGCGAGGTGAGTATCTCAGTACAATAACTAGGTCACGGTCATTAACCCAGGAATATTTGTCTGTTTGTTGTTTTGTTTGTTTGTTTGCACACTGACGGGCATATGCAGACGGACAGGCGAACATTTGTTTTTGATCATTTATCTTCAGACCTGTGGCACAATTACATAAGGAGTTGATAGAGCTAAACCGGAATATCGATCGAACCCAGGGCAGAGATACTAGCTCATTGGTCAGGGAAATGGCGATGACTTGATTGGTCCATTAGGTCAAGCTAGCTCATTGGTTTGACTGCGAAGGTTGGCCATTGATTCGGTGGATTTGTGGCTATGGTGAATGCAACGCCTAAACAAACCGTTTTTAATAGTATAACACTGGATATCCGGAAAGATTCGACACCAGAAGCATTATCAAAACGCCACCTGAACATGAAGTGCAGGACCTAAGAAAGAAGCCCGTGTTTGTTCGAGTGCCGTTCAAATGTGACAGTGCCTTAGAATGGCTGACAATTAGACTCAACCGGGCAATTAGCAGGATATATGCCACAACCGAACATCCTATCCACTTCACCACATCTCCACCTTTCCGGTTTTACAACAAAGATAGACTGACAGTCCAAACCTCATCTATATGTATGTCCTCTCTCGCTTGTTCCTGTAGAGCAAGTCATACTGGTCGAACATCGAGACAGCCTTTGAAACGAATCTGGGAATACCATCCACATTAGTTGCTAAGGTACGACCGGTCGATAGTACTATTCTCACTCATCTGGTTGGAAGTAAACATCAGGTGAACACTGCTCATGTCTTCCAAGTGGTCTCTCGCGTGCTAGGTGCCCATCATTTGTGACCATGGTACATGCAACGCCTGAACAAACCACTTTTGATGACAGTTCCGGATCAGGCAGCTTGAGTCCGATATCCTCTGCAGCACAGAGTTTTCTTATTTGGATATCCCTTACGTCAAAAACGCTATGCCAAAAACGCTATGTCAAAACGCTAAGCGTCGCTTCGTCTTTCTCACTTTTGTGAGCTTGTTGAGCCGCATCTTTCCGCTTCTTGTCAACGTGTCTTATTTGATACATATGCGGGTGATGCGATGAGGGCAGTTTGTTGCGTTATCGAGATCAGCGTGGACAATTCGCTTTAAAATGTTGTCCAGGTTAAGGTGCTTTGTTCTTTGTAAACTATTCTCTTGGAAACTGTCATGTGTAAATTGGACTGAATTAACTATTATGCCAGAGCCAGATTACACTGATGGACCGCGAACACGATGACACTGAGTAGTTTTAAAGAAACAGCTACCGATACTGAGACTATTTTCACACTTTTACGATGGAACACACAAATGTAGATATTACTGGATACTAACAATTAGAACAGGCTACATCCTGTTGATGTGCGCTCATGGATAACGTTTACAGTATTATACGATAACATTTGTACATTCCAAGAAGTAAATATCCGGTCCCTTTTTCAACGACATTTTGTGTACTATGTTTATTAAACACGTATCTGTGAATGATGACATAAAGCGTCGCGCGCTTAAGTATCCAATCTGTAGCATTCCACTATACATGAATCAAAACGGCATCTTAATGAGACAGTAGTCTGCACTAGGTTTACTCAGATTCCGTACTTCACCAGAAGCTGATAGAATCTACTAAGTGTACAGATCGGCCAATTAGTTCCAGAAATATGCTTTTCGACTAACACATTAACATTATAGTCACAGAGATAAAAATGAAAGAAATCATGGATATATAAATCACAAAATCACTGAATATGCCCGAAATGTTGTTCGCGGTTTTTCTCATATAAAAGCCTGCTTCTCAGCCATGATAATGTGTTTCAAATTTTGTGGGACGATTGTCACTGCTCCAGTAATTTGTAAATTTGTTTCGTTCGTAAATGCACCCTTTTAGCATCCATCGTTTGGTGATTAATTATCCTGATGATACAGTCGGTTATGGAAATATCGCATCTTTACCTTATCTGTTTGCGCGCATCGGTGCATGCTGATTCCTAGTCGAGCGCTGTGTCTCAAACGCCGAAACATCAATAAAGAGGTTTGTTGGCAGCCAGGTGTTATCGATCGTGGCTCGTGATGACTAAAACACGGGGACTATGAAGCCGAATAATCTGACTCGTACTGCGTGTGCACCACCGTGCCAACTAGTTTCAGTGATATTACAACCATATGCTGAGACCGTTCGGTAACCTGACTCGATGACGGTGTCTGCTTTTTGAATAAACCCTTTGGTTTGGACTCCAGATTTTATATCCGGGTCCGCACTTTGGAGATGATCGGTATTAATTTGACTGGATGGATTTCCAAGATAAGTTTAAGTGTTTAAATTTCTGAACTTACAAATGCATGTGATTAATAAGCTTACTCGGCAGCACGTTCACAGAAACGCTCAAACTGTCATTCTACAATCCATAAATGTTTCACGGTTCAGTTTGAGTCGAAAACGCTCCCTTCAACTGAAACATGAGTTGCTGCGTGCAGCAGCTTACAATACCCGCCATGATGTTCTGTCTTCGAAAACGCAATTCCCGTTAAACTTTAGGTCAAACCCCTCCGATAGTCTTCACGACAAGCCGCACATAGAGCCGAAAACTGGTCCATCGCATGCAACATTCGTTGCCACTAGGTCGGTCGACAAAACCATAGATGAGATCAACTGTGTGTCCTCCTCCCGTTTATGGCGGCGCTCGTTAGGTCGATTGAAAGACTGAACGCGTACCCATCTCCGTCATGTAAACGACCAACTCCATCATACTGGTTCGTTCAAAAAGGGATTATTTCTGTATAATACAAAGCAGTTTTGCACTGTAGAACAATGCCCTGGCGTGAAGTTTCACAAGAAGTTGCCATACCGGCTTACCCAAGTTCGAGTAAAACCCAACCGTGATTTCTATCAGTTGAACAAATCAGTCGGTAGCCGATACACACCATGCATGTAGAGTGGACAATTGGTTTAGCTATGTTTAGAGTTGGGCAATCAAAATACCAGTTAGCTGAAGCACGATACATGCATGACCTACGCAACGTAACTGACGATTACCTTGGTCACTATGTGCATTTGTTGAGGGGATATTTTACAACATACCCTATTGAGTACTTTAGTCCATCCTAACAGACCGCTGCGTGGGGTGGTGGTCCTATCCGATACTGCGTCCTACTTTGCGTTCTGTATGTACTGTACCCACCTTCTCACTGTAAGTCCTGAAAGCTTGAATGTTTAAGCCACTTAGTTCGTTCAGGTATCTGTTGGATACAAGATACCTGACTGAATCAGTTTTCCACTCGACACAATACAACGTTCATATAGACGATCAGTGGAAAGAGGATACATTCAACTGATCGTATTCATAGTTTTGCTTTAGTGATTCAGTGCGTCAAGTGTCCTACATGATGGATTTGTTTCCAGGTTCGACCACATTAATGGTAATCCGCTGCCAGAAAAACGGTTGTCAACAAGAGCAATATCTTTCGTCCGTCGTATTACAGTCTTGGACCAAGTTTACGATGGTCGTTTTACAAAGGCATGAAGATGAAGTTTCGTTTGGTGTGTGCAAACCATTGCTAAAGAGAGAGTTTGGGATGAAACGTTGTTTAACTAGCATCCACGATGTGCAACATGATTTGCACACAACCTAGCACATTAGACTTGACCAAACATCGTTCATTTGGTGATTAAAAGTGCATCAGGTGTTTTTGTTAAGGCGCTTTCATAATTGGGTCAGAGCTACTGACAGGTTGACCTAGGCGTATATCAGTAATGCGTGTGGCTTGTTCTGAAACTCGTATGAAAATGAACATTCTCACTGTCATAATAAGCAATGGTCTTTAGGATATCGTTACGAAAGCTGACAACAGTCAAAATAAGAAACTCAGGCTATGGCCTGGTTATGTACCATTAATTTTTGAACACAAAGTCAGCCAATGGTGATATTCACGAGAAGTTCAACTGACTTTCCTAGACAATTTAAAAGTAGACAAATCCACTCACTAAATCTAACACTTTGTGCACTTTCGTATGCTTTGTTATAGCTCACTACAACCCGTTGACCGTGAACTCTACAGTTCGGCTATTGAACCCACGTCATGTTCTCTGTGGATATTGATTGTGCTTTCCCTAGGTTGTTAGTTGGTGTTCTGATAAAGAACATCCAGCAAGTTTCCTAAAACGCTAAGTCCGGACTGATTGGTCAGCGTGTGTGTCTTGCTCTTTTCCTTCCTCTTATCTTTCGCAGATCTTCGAAACATCGAATTAAATTTTCCACAATCCATTACCAAGCTTTCTTGGTTATTTTAGTTGTACTGTTATCTGATTCGTATAATTATACGCTTACGGCAACTACAATGAATACTTTCTACCACGACACCTTTTTGATACTCACAAATTTCGAAGTACTTCACTTTAATCAATCGATCCACAGCAAAAACGCATCGCACCCCATATCGCGCAAGCTTCACGTACCTCTATCTGTGCATGCGTTGAGTGTACATATTCTACTGCTGTAAGCAATTTGATAAACTTTCAGACCACGTGTTTAATACTTACTTGTCTTCAGATCCCGTAAGTTACAAGTCTTCCACATTCTAATTTTTCTTTGATATCCCAACATACGGTTCAAGCCTAAATTCGTGAATATCCTGCTTCCTCTGACAAGCCATATGTTCTCAACGATTTTATGAGTAAGGTTCATTCAGAGTGTACATTGTGCGGTTTACATTTCAAGTCACGTGATCGCGAAGGTCAATGATGAACGTTAGTACTTACTGTGCGTCGCCCAGAGGAACACTAAAATAAGTATTGAGTCGATAGGGAATAGTATTTTTAGGAAACTGATGAAAATAGCGACAGTCACATTAAAAACATATTCCCGGAAAGCAGAAAACTAACTACGAGCAGCAAAGCAGGAACACCATGCGACCTCCGCTTTCTAGCAGAAAATCGCCCCAAAAAGTTAGAAAATAGTAACAAATTTGAAAATCTTGAACAATGCAGTTTACCTGTCTAATTCGCATGGGAATACAGGGTACTTAACAATAAGTTAATGAACAAGTACTTATTTGTTTACAATTTTCCTACACCTAACAACATAATCGAGAAAGTTATGACTCAGATGAGCTTAGGCGAAGAATGAAATGGCCGCAGCAGTTTCAGTACAGACTCTAGCTGTAAACACAAAGAAAACTAATCAGATGTGGGGAAGTGGGCTGTCCGAAAATCAGTTTTGTAACAGAGTGGTTGGATGAAACCATTTTGATTTGTGACTATGTAGGTCATGTTTGCGGCTTACTAGGTATTAGTTCATGTTGTTGTTCGCGTGGTGTTTGAGTGAGGTTGTTGTGATTTCTCGACATTGTTGCGGTTTGTTGTACCTTATGCGAATTGCGTTTGTTGTGTGATACGGTTTACCTTCACACTTTCCTTTAATGTTAGAAATTGATGTTTTTGTTGTAGTGGCGAACGTTGTTGTTGTAGGTGATGATGGTAATGAGTGGGGCTGGGGTTGTTTGTGAGTAGATTCAATATTTCGTGGCTTTGGTCATTGTGATGCGCTAATTTGAAGACTGATGCTGTGAACTGTCTGATGTACAGTACGGTTAGGTTTCTTTTATTTCAATTTGGAAGTTCAGTGATGTTTCTGTTTCTCTATTGGTGTTATGGTGGCTGTTGTTGTTGTTGTTGATGTGTGTGTATGTAAGGTAGTGCGTCCACTGTGAGTCGTTCGTTATGTATGGTGTCAATGTGCTGTGTTTTTGTTCGGCTTGTTATTTTCTTTTTCGCCTGATCTGATTTTCTGTATGTGTGATTAGTTTGTCTGTGCAGTATTATCGCTATGTGAATGTACCGAATGTCTTGGTTTGTGACTGTCGAGCCTGTTCTGGATGGTTGATGCTGATGCGTATGTGTGCGTGTTTGTCACCTGCTGCCGTGCGGTACAGCCTCTTGAGCCAAAGGCTTTGGTTGAGTACTCTAATCACTCTCCTCTCTAGGTATGAGCGTCCTGGCAGCATCCCAAGCCCAGAAAATCCAACACTATACAACAGAAGTTAGATAACATATCGCATCGACCTTCCCGCAAAATAAACCGTGTCTCCCTATCTGCTGCACATGGCAGGGTGGATAGGCGAAAATGTGCTACTGCCAAACACTCACCCTCATACTGTCCCTCCAATATTAATCCCTGAACGGATAATTCTCACTCAAGTTTCAGTAACCCGAAGACCAACCTGAAACAGGCCCAAGGACGCAAGACGCTCTGTGTTGGAACATGGAATGTGCGCACGCTGCTGGATCGATGCAACTCCAAAGGACGGCCAGAACGGCTCACTTCACTGATCGCGATGGAACTGCGTCGCTATGGAATCGACGTGGCAGCCTTGAGCGAGATAAGGCTTGCGGACCAAGGTAAGTTACGGGAAGCAGGTGCTGGGTACACCTTTACTGGATGGGTTACTCGACAGACGGTGCTCGGGAGCATAGTGTCTGTTTCGCAGTCGCTGATCACATCAATGCTTTGATGATATGCGAACCACACGGCATCAGCCCTCGAATGCTGTCTATGCACCTGCGATTCGGTCTAGGTAAGTATGCCACATTTATAAGTGTTTATGGTCCAACTATGTGTCACACTGATGATTTAAAGGACCAGTTATGTGATCAACTGTCAGCCACAACCCGGTCGGTGCCGGTGAGTGATCGACTGTTTGTTCTGGATAACTTGAACGCTCAAGTTGGGTGCGACTCCGTAACTTGACCGGGAGTCCTCGGGCCCTACGGCATTGGTTCAATGAACAAGAACGGTGATCGTCTGCTCCACCTGAGTGCTACTCACAAGCTGGCCATCACGAACATCCGATTTCAGCTGGATGCGAGCGACATCACGACGTAGACCCATCCACGAAGCGGTCATCACCATCTGCTTGATTACGTGATCGTGCGACAGCGCGACATTCGTGAAGTGCGTATCACGCGAGTGATGCACGGCGCTGAATGTAGCACTGATCATAGACTAGTCAGGACTAAATTATTTATCCATGTACACAAGTCCGTTTGTTGTAGATCTTCCGGACAACGGCAGAAATTGGATACCAAACGACTGGAAAACTACCAGACGAAGACTGCTTTTCAATGTGCAGTTGCGCTCGTCTGCACGACGCTCTTGTATCCACTATTCCGAGAGTATGTGGCAGTTTACCAAGGAACGGATCAGGACGGCAACCACCGAGACGATTGGTGTTAAACGCCAGAAACGTCCGGACAGGTTCGACGACAACAACAGGGTTATGGCCAAACTGGTACAAGAGATGAATACCGCGTTTACTGCCTCCACAGTGGACCCGAGCAATGAAACGAATAAGGCGACGTTCCGAAGTATCCGCCGTCAACTTACCGAGCGTGTTCGCGGAATCAAGGACAACTGGTGGATGAAGCAGAGCGAGCGGATGCAAGGCTTCGCAGATTGTCGACAACATAGGGAGTTCTACGATTCGCTCAGAGCGATATTCGGTCCATCGATCCAGTTTACCAAAGCACTGGTAAGTGTGAACACAAGCTGTTCGTGCAGCTAGCCAAAGGATATCATGAAAGTCTGGTGCAAACACTTTGGTAGCCCACTAAATCTTCCTGATACCATTGATTGGGTGACCGTGAACAGCCTGCCTCAGCAGTCCATCAAGCCTTCACTTGCTCTCGCCCCGGATTTACTAGAGTTGCAGAGAGCGATTGGTCTACTTTGCAACGGGAAGGCTGCAGATGAAGATTGGTTGCCAGGTGAGATCCTGAAGAATTGCGGCCTGGCGATGGAACGTGCACTGCTCCAGCTGGTTCACTCCATCTGAGAGCACGAGGTGATGCCACAAGATTCCAAGGATGCTGTGATAGCATCTTTGTTTAAAGGTAAGGGTAACAAGCAATGCACCGATAGCTATCGGGGCATCAGTCTGCTGAGCTGCGCAGACAAGGTGTTTGTCAGGATCTTTTTGAACTGGCTGAATACGGATGTCTTGAAGGCCAATGTCCCTGAGGAGCAATGCGGATTCCGGGCGAATCGAAGTACAATCGACCTGGTGTTCGCTACTCGAAAAATTCAGGAGAAGCACCGGGAGCGCAACCAGCCTCTGTATCCCTCTTCGTAAACTTCATCAAGGCGTTCGATTCCGTGAGCCACGAGGCGCTGTGGATGGTGCTTGGGAAGTTTGGATGTCAAGGTAACTTCGTCAATCTGATTAGATTGTTGCATGTGGGCATGAGGGCAAAGGTGCAATCGTGTGGATCTACCTCTGATGATTTTGACATTGTCACTGGCGTGAAGTAGGGTTGTGTGCTAGTTCTAACCCTATTTACTTTATATTTGACTGTCATGCTAACAATTGCCTTCCAGGATTCTGGGGAGGAGAGTGTTGAGGTAGAGTGCCGGACGGATGGGCGCTTACTGAATACTCGAAGTTTTGGCGCCCCAACCCGGTTACACACCTCAATGATGCGCATGCTTCTGTTCGCAGACGACAACGCACTGTTCGCACACAACGAGGATGAACTACAGCGACTGACCACGGCTTTCGCGACCGCGGCATCCAAGTCTGGACTAGATATCAACATAGGTAAGACATTTTCTTTCTTTCAGCCTTCTCCGGACGGAGGTGCGATCTGTGCACCTTTACCTCAAATCCGTGTTAATGGAGCCGTTGTCGACAGCTGCATAGATTTCCGCCACTTGGGTAGCAATCCGTCCACCGATCTGTCCGTGAACTGTGAGTTGAGAGCTCGTGTGGCAAAGGCTAGTACTGCTTTCGGACGTCTTGAAAGACGTGTTTGGAAGAACCATAACCTGAAGCCAAGCACTGAACTCTTTGTCCACCGCTCAATGATGCTGTCTATACTGCTGTATTGCAGTGAAACGTGGACATTCTAACGGCGGAACGTGCGTTATCTGAGCCGCTTTCATTTGCAATGTCTAAGACGCATCTTGGATATTCGGACATGGTTCCGAACATTGAGGTACTGCGGCGAGCGGACATGAACGGGATGGAGGCCCTGCTGATGTTGAATCACGTCCGTCGGATGAGCAATGACCGTATCCCGAAACAGCTGCCGTATGGACAACTGAGATCAGGTAAGCGAAATCTTGGTGATCAAAAGCAGAGATACCAGGATGCTATGCAGCTAAGTCTTCCACGTTGTAAAATTGATTTTAGATGTTGGGAAGACTTAGCGTTGAACAGAACTGCCTAAAAGAGTAGGATTCCGACGGGCGTCCACGAGTAGTTTTTGTGCGGCCGGGAATGAAGGCGCGCGGTACGCAAGGGAACCATCAGTGCCATGGGTCGTGGTGACATGACTATATGGCAGTGCGATGTGTGCGCTGGCCGTTTGGGACTAGTTGGTCACCGGTACCGTCGGCGAAGAGTACGTTACGGTAGGTCAATCGGTTTATCTATTTTATTTTTGTTAATGATTGCATCGACCAAGGCTATGGTCGTTTGGCAACTAATCCGCTCCTATTTTCAGAGACCTGAGTGTCTGCGGTCTTCCACCAAATTTTTTTCTTGAGCTTTGTTGGTGTAATGAACGATGAACCGTTTGCCTGATCTTTTCGTAGTTCACCTTTGGGTTTTGTTTTTCAACATGCATTCGTATACTGAAATGCTTCTTGTATTACATTTTACATACCTTTCTTCTTAGTATAGATCTTGTCATTGCAGTCTCTCTGTTTATTTTCCCAGAGATAAGTTTCCTTTTCGTGCTAGCCATTCAATCAGCTAACCAGCACTTGCCGGCTGGACACAAAGGCCTCACTCACACACGTACCGGTCTTATTCCTTCGGGTTTACACCGGATACGTGGTGTATGAGTGGAACCACAAGTGATGCAGAGCAAGTCACTTGGGGTGATGGTTTTAAGCGCAGGCGTTCTTTGGCTAGTCCGTTTCGGATGCCGCCAACCATTGGTTCATGGCCTTTAGCTTTCCTCACTCTTTCGAGATGGTGTCGTGGTCCCTGTTGTCCGGGTAATACTTTACACTCCAGCAAAATACTCGATATCGCTGGGTTATTACGCGAGCAGGTAATTGACGAGTAAACGCTCCAATTAATTTTATGATCTTTGTGGAGTAAGGCGGTCTTTTCAGAGTATTACCTAAGAACTCGCCATGTATATCGTCAGTACTGAACGAGGCATGCAGGTTGCCAAAAGGAAATATGTAGTGAACTTTTTGAAGACAAAAAGTCAAACTTAATAATGAGGCTCTCAATTACGCACCGGCTCTAAACCGAACCCGTTAATCACTATACCACTGCTGCCTGCGGATTTTAGTGCATGTACTCTTTAAAGACTCAGATAGATTACGGTTGTAAATGGTACTCAGCTCTCCTCATTCTCTTGAGAGGGTTAGTCATCGTTCAATGACTTCATTCGATACTGTCGAAGTTAAAGGCTGAATAGATGAATTATAGGAAAATACTGACTTAGCCCAAAAAAACGTCATCAATGGTAACAGAGTGAGATTCTACGTTCGTAATAAACTGATAACTGGCCAAATTTCGATACCTTCAGTTGGTGACTACACATTAAGACTGTGATATGAATTCTCGAGATAAAGAATCCACGGGCAACAGAGAACTTTCTAAATTGTGTAATCATGATCAGGATTATTCGTCCCTCGCACGATGTTATTATCCAGTATACAGACTGTTATCTCCGTTGTTCTTGCCAGTTTGTCAATGAAATCTCATTTTGGTACCCCCAAAACAGATGCAAAAAAGTAGACATCTGGAGTCGTGGAATACTGAAACCTTAGTTGTATCTAGAAAAGAGGAACTCGTAACAACAACTGAACTCAAACCATTGCAGGTCCACAATGAGTTTTAGTCAGACATACAGTGTGCTATATAGCTTTTGTAAAATGAATCGATGCGTCAACATTTTTAAAGATTTTTCCGAATCTCCGCAGAGTAAGAGTCTCTGGTCTTATGATGATGGTTGGTTCAGAAGGACTGAACACATGTTCAAGGGCTAGTGTACCTTTCGACACATGGGTGCAAAATAATGTGTCCGAAATGCTGCCAGTATCGCTAGACGATATTTTGTATTTTGGTTTTGTGCCATACTGAGCAAGTAAATTGATCAGATGCCAATCAGTCGATTCAGTGTACAATGGAAAGCTGTTCAGTCGAAAAGGACGACCGACACATATTCACGATGAAGCTCAGAGCTACATTCCAAAAATGGGAAACAATAGTTTGTCAAGGTACTAGAGTATCATGAGACAACGTAAATGCCGAAACACACACAGCGCTTGCATAGGTGACATCCGCACCAAACACTTCAAAAAAATCACACTACGGAAATGAAATTCTACCTACGTTCAAACAAAAACACTAACCGAATACATTGTAAACTCGGTTCGGTCAATCAGTCCATTAGTTAACAATTCGGGAGCGATGGATAAATACCCTCTGGCCATACATTGGACGATGAAAATTTCAGTGGTTATGACGATGTAGTAACAGGATGAACCAATAGCCGCCTTCGAAAACAATCGTAGCCAAGATAACAGAATATCACCTACTTGTATCGATATCGATCAAACGGGAATGTCTGCAGAGGATTCAAATGCGCCCACATGAGTTGAAGAAAGATTAATAAAATGTTCGCCTGGAATCTAAAAACTGACATTGTGATATTCGTTGAAACAACACAGCATTGATGCCATTGTAAACCGTGCAGTTTGGATCAACCGGTCACGGTTGGAAATGAGTAACAATAACAACTATATTATGTATTCAGTCAACATTCGCTACTTACACCTTACTGAAGGACAGAGTAGTCTTCGAGCATGTCTATCAGTCGTGATGCAAAATCAGCGGTTGGCAGCAAGTCACAAGTGTTCAATGAGTCCGGATCGATACAGACATTGGAAAGTATTAGTGGATCTACTTTTGCACGGGACTGTGTCTGGAGATTTGTTGTCAGCTGGCACTTATGGTACAAAATAAGCAGCAGATGAAACTGCATGTAAACAGAGACGCGGTGTAAGTCTTATCCGTGTGCAAGTTAGAACAAATTTCCCTGTTTTGTTCCGATAGCCTTTAGAAGCGCAGGTAGCACACTTTCGAAGAAACGACGCAAAAACTGAGCGACCAATCGCACTTCATGACTTCGAGGTCACCTTCAAATCGGACAAAGTGGAGAAATGTTTAAATCAAAGACGATTTCACAGAATGTTAAACATTCACACCCAAATGTTTTTGATGGTTTCCAAAGTTATACTTCGAATTTTCTCTTCACTGGCCTACCAATTATCGAATTATATTAATCCTAACGTATTTGACGAAGATAGTTAAACTGTAAGTCTCTTTTCGGAAACTGTGTTGAAAGTTCAAGAGCTCAGATCTGTGCTCATGCGTAACGGAACGTTCAGAGGTTCAGTGAGGTTTATCTTTACCAGTTCGCATCACCATGCTTGCGGACGAAACTGACAAAATACTTAACGTTTTAGATCGCAAGTAATAGGCATACAGTATCATGCAGAGTCGCAAATTTGGAAAGGAAAGATTAACCGCAGTCTTGAAAACGAATTATACTGACCTCATCTGCCGCCTGGATACAAACACTCCTAATATACCTTGTGTTGATCCGTTGTCAGTGTAACTTACGAGATCCAGCTTAGAATGTTTTACCTGGCAATTTTACTCAATGTTTCCACAGTGTCTGTACACGACGAAGACAGCATTAGTCAACAAAAATGCAAGAACAACATACATCAAGCTGAAACTTGCGCACTCAGGACTCAAACAAAAACCAATCCCAAGTGAGAAAAATACGGAAAGCCAGTCAAACACAAACTGTCAACACTAGTAGCATATCCGATTAATATCCCTAAGTGTGACTCATCGGCCAATGAAATGAACTGGCAGTGTATTTCTGGGCGAAAGCTAAGCAATGATAACTGTGAAAGATTTCTAGCAACATACTTCAGGATTCCCCAGTCTGTTGAACCTAGGCTCAACCTTTACCACTCGCCCCCAACCACAATTTGAAACTAGTGACCATCGATCCCGTCTGCACGAAAGTTCGTGGCTCTCTGTTTAGGTCCAGACCCCAGGTTCTAGGTTACAACCGCACTACATTACTGACCGCCGGCCAAGCCCGTCTGAACGGCTTCGAGCTTGGGAATCAACGGGAGTCTTACTATCAACCATTCATGCTCTGATCGCTCCTTGCTCTCCAGGATTGCAGAACAGTTTGCTAGCTGGACTTGTAATAATCTCGGTGTGTTTGACAGTACCCATATGAATTGTTTCTTGGTTAGTTATGCTCCATCCGAGCTGACATTTGTCGACGCATTCCTGAAATTACAGTAATCGGATGAGTTTCATCTGAGGCACCTAAACTGTACTCGCTGCGGTAATGCAAAGAATTATGAAACACAATGATCTTTCTTTTTCGCAAACCAGCGTGAAGCACTTCGGAGACAGAAGTATTGATGCAGGATTTCAAGCAATATGTACAGGAAGACGAAAACGCCAAGTGACAGTTGAAGTTAGACAGAACACGGACTGCCCCAAGTAGCGTTAAAAAACCTGAGCCTACGTACGAAAAGCCCAGAAGCTGATGTCTCCCCAGTCAAGCCATATTATAATTCACGTCATTGTGTATGTGAAATGGACCCCTTATCCGATCCTATTTTGACCCAATTATCAAACTCATAGAAAACTGTTCCGTATTCCGCGGCAGCCGTAAATGGCGACATTTACCCAGATAGGACTAATGTATTGAACAACGGCATCCCATTGAGGGACACGAGTTTTGTGGATATTTTCTGGCTAGTAATCGGGAACGTCCAGTTGAGTTGCATGAGCAGTGGTACCTACTCACTATGAATCGGGTGAAAACCGAATCATACTTTACCTGTGACTCGGGCACTTTGTATGCACGCCGATGAGAGGTAGTCGACGAAAAACAATGCACTGCGGTGAAGACCACGAGGTCTACGTGCCGAGTAATGAAGTTTCGCTGGTTTATGACAAGTTGGTCCGGTTCAATCTGAATGCGTTTTCCGGTTGCATCCAACACGAACTTAATATGCAATTTGTGTGTCACATAACAAGGAATATAACCTGCGGGCTGAAAAGAGACAATATAGAAAAACTGGGGAGTAACTCAACTCAAGCGAGCTTCGTTTCTATCGGACGCCGGTGCCAGATTTTCATCATCATGGAATTAACAGTGTTGTGAGAGGGCGTATGCACAGAATCCATCCACCACCTAGAGAACGAGGAAGTTCATCATACGAAATGACATGTTGAATAATCTTTTTCAATGAAAGAAAAACCAAGTTCACATGAGCTTTGGTAGTGTTGGGAAAAAACAAACGTCTCTGACGCAATCAGGGCCGAATAGAAACTAGCTTCTATGGAAAGCGTTTGCTTAATCAATGGCCTCCTGTATACAATTTAGCCCATCCATTCCGTCTAACCTGCTAATGTATCAAACGGGTTTTAATAGTAAACAAATCTACAGAAAACCAAAGTACCAAAGAAATACATGCAGTTGGAATGAATCTTGCGTTGACTAGCGAAGAACAGTCTGGTGACTTCGGTGGGATAAGACGTGCATTTCCCCCCCTCGCTTAGGAGGGGGGAACAGGGCGAGATACTATCATCAGCTGGTAATAAAAAATAGCGGAATCTGGGAACGGGACAAAACCGTGAAAGAAAAAGACAGATACCACATATTCGATAGAATACTCCGAAACGACCACGTTAAACAGAAGTGGTCAGACTAGAAGAAACTAAACAGAAACCTATACAAAATAGCAAGCAGAGTTCAATATACAAAACGACTCGGATAGTAGTAGTAGTGTTCAAAATCGATAAGAAAAAGGATTTGTGTGAACGTGTGCGGTCGTACAAAATTGGTCACGGGTCCGTAAATGGAACGGAACGGAATCGATTCGCCGGAAAACAAGTGAGCAGACTGATCTCAATCAGAAAAACATTCGGTAGTAATACAGACAGACATTAGCCCGTGAGCACAGACACACATCACGGGAACAAAGAGCTGACTGCGTGAGCTCAAAGCACATTAGAAAAAACTGGGAAACATGGCATTCAATAATCCAATAAGTACAGCAGAACGACAGCAGTTGGTGCGGCGGAGGGTAACGGCTGTACAAATGGGGGTTCGACCAACTGATAGGGTTATATTTAAATAAACAAATATAGTGTATGTATGAGAGAAAAGTCCTGAAGATTCGGGACAGGTGTTTAGACAGACAAACACCAAACCCGCGAGATGAGTGACATTAGCCGTGAGCCACTGGTTTATCGGGGACAGAATAATATAAAACAGTGTAGACGGAAATGCGAGGACAGGGCAACCAGAACATTAAGACGGCTGAGGTTGCCAGTCAAAACATGAGATGCGAACAAGCAATCTGGTTTTACACATGTGGCGTGATGTCACCGGCCGCGTCTACTGTGTCCATATTGACAACATCACGTGGGTCCGGCTTGGCAGTCCCGTTTTCAGAACCCGTATAATAATCGATGAGATAAAGCGTACTGGTACCAGCCAAGGCCACACTGTTTTCCGAAGGATGCCATGATAGGTGCAGTAACTTACGCTGAAAATCCAATGACTCCACGCTAATCTTTTCGTCGGGCCAGTGAACGGCATCGCCGCAAACCACCTGTCGGGGACGAAGTTTTCCCAAAGGTGAGCTTTCCATCACTTCACGCGAGGCTTCAAGCAACACATCTTCGTGAGTTAAACGATCGAACACGCGAAAATGGTTATTGTAAGAGCCGGTCATGATATACCTAGAAAAGGTGTAACAATCGATTTTGAAGTGAGAATAAAAAATGATCATTGAAGATAATGAATACAAAGCGGCGACCTTAGAACATTCACAGATCACCCTGTAATGTCAAACCGCACACAACTCAAGCTAATAACATATAACGCACCTAAAGGGCTCCTTATTCCTCCACTTCATCGAGCGACAAACATTCCTCACCGTTTCTCGAAGGAGCATTCAGTCAACAATCACATCCTCATAAACTCCAATGTATCACGGTAAACGTGTATTGCAAAAAGGCGTCAGGTCGTAATGACGTGTATATGCAGCTCTCCTACATGTGTTCATGCCGAATTTTAAGATAACCAGTTTGTTAACCAATAATCCATTGAAACAAAATGAAACCAAAAAAATGCTACGCAGTTGAATGAATGTCCGTGACCACTGCGACCTCGTAACTCATGTGACTGGGAGAAACCATAAAGAAGGCAATAACAGCATCAGCTTACAAATATAAAGACGCACATTCATTGATATTGGACGCAAGAATGCGGTTTGGAAACTCGATACGAATTCTTATCACACAAACAGCTATCGAAAATAACAGCGTCTATAATGGCTGACTACCCTAGAAAATGTAGTTAGGATTTTCAAGCATGCTTGATTTCAATCATAACTAGTGCGAAAATCTAGTTTTCTTCAATAGCCAGATACAGATCGCACTAATCGGGAATATAGAAGAACAATAAGCTGATGGATGACCGACATAGACTTATGATATACCGAATAGGACAAACATAAGTGGGAAAGTTTGAGGTAACTGGGGCCAACACCAGATGGTATATTAGTTAATAATCGGGCTGTTTCGGGCTTACTGGAAAAGTGGTGACTTGTTTCCTGCAGCATAAATAAATTGCGAATCATACTGTGGCTCGATACGTTTTACATTCAGTTCACCAATGGCATAACATCTGTCAGAACTTCTGTCGGAAGAGCAGAACCCAAATAAACCGGCCTACAACTGAAGTAAATTATGAAATCAATTAATTAACAGCATTTCGGACACCTTCCACTCAGTTGTATGAATGACAGAGAATACATTGAATTTCGTATAAACTCACCTGTCATCTGGTGACCACTGACATTCGAATTTGTCAAAGATGCAATCGTTCTCGTACAAAGCGCACAGCTTGGTCCGGAAATAATCGTGAACCAAATAGGTCTCCACGGGCTGTCTCGACATATTTAGGTCCCAAACTAAAAACGAAAGTGACGCGACCAATTGATAAGCGACCGCCTTTGATGAACATTGAATAAGTTGCCAATTGCATGAAATGATAACAAAATACAGCTAAGTAGGGTCATCGCGGAAGTAAAGTGTGAAAATTGTGACTTCTGCCTCTTATGTGGGTGAGCTGAAACGTGAAGTTCCCATCCACAGTTTACTACACGACTAACTCTATCAAATGCAGTTGTAAGACCGGACATTCTGTAAATAGGCCGCCTTCAGTCTATAGAAAAAGTAACACGAGTGCTGAACTGAAACAACGTGAACATAGTAACAACTTCTTATGTAGAGGATAGTGCTTGTGAAATGTAAAATACACAGAAACTACCACATGATCATCGGTTATGGAAACGGCTGTACATAAGCGTAAGGGTATCACGGATTAGAAGGAACAAACTTGTGCGCAGACCCATGTGATACATCGTAAGAATTTCTGTCTAATCCCCAATTTTTAAATGTTTCATAATGAACTACCTCAGAGCAACATTCCAAGCATAGCGTTTTTATCGTTACGATTCATCGGAGGAGAAGTCTGAACGTAATACGAACCGGCAAACTTCAATCTCAACTCGCACCCACTAGCCCATCGACTATATGAAGAGCGTTAAGGTAAGGTAACACAAAGACTTCCGACACGAATTCTGCCCTCATTATTCATCTATGATGCATTCAGACATGAAAGAGAAGAGCCGGTCTTAAATGGATGTCGATTTAAAAACTAGTAGGATAACATGGTAGATGTTAGCTCTAGAAACGAATGTCTTCGCGACCAGATTCAGCAGTTGTCAAGTCAATAACCATCGTGTCATAAACTACATAACTTTTTGAGAATACATGTCTTAGAGACAATAAGAGTGAAGAGTGTAGGCATAGGGATGATAGTCCAGGAGATAACAGTTGAGGGGTAGGTAAAATGCAGACGCCTCATAGGTTGTGCACACCAAATAACAGTCTTTAAGTTACTTTGCAGTAAAACAAATAGAAATTACAGCGTAGCCAATATAAGACCAGTCTAACCAATCAATCTGCAGGTACAAGCTGAAGAATGAGTCATCAGGCGGACAGCAAAGTAGCCCTCAAGCGATCGAATTTTAAGGCAGGTGACTTTCTCTGATATCACTTTCATCATCAGCGTGTTGTCAAGGCCTATATTTCGTGTAAAAACGGATGTCTTAATGGGGCGAATTGGTTGGTTAATTTAAGCTCTTATAAAATGATAAACAGTATTGATTCTCAAGAGTTGAATAAGTAAAAAGTACACTGACAACTGAAATAACAGATAATAGGTTAGTAGTTCGTGACGTTTTTTGACAACCCGTTAACCGAATAGAAATGGTCTATCAGTTGGACAGTTTGCGTTGGTAATTACTGATAAGATCAAGCTATGTAATTATGTAGACGCCAATTAAAACTTAATCTTAAACACAATGCATTACCGGATGCATGCTCATCACATGGAGATAGTCCAAATGCAATATGGACAGACAATACTCTGATAATGAGCAGAATCTCACATTCACTAGACGATTGGTTTAATGTGCGTCGAAAGTGACACGAAAGATTTAAATAGGGGATGATTGACAGGTGGACACAACTTTTACTCTAAACGGACACACTGTGCACTTCAGGTAGTCAGTTTGCAATGTCGACGGTTTCAATGATTCGAGATTGATACGGAGCAGTCCAGTAAGTTTATAGCCAAACAGATAGTCGTTTGCGACCTTGCTCAAACGCCACAGTTGGCTAGCAAGTCAACCAATGATTAACGAGGACTGTATCTGAAGATTTCCGTTTACTGGAAACATCACATCTATTAAGAAACAGGACGGAAGTAACCGCTCATGTCTGACAGACCTTAAATTTCCATCCATCACAGAGCAAACGTAATACATTTATCAGCATGATAAACATACAAATCGACCACGTGATAACGCGAAGCCACAGATGGGCGGTGCGTTGGAATTGCGATATAAATGAAATGTATCAAGTTTCGAAAAGCCATTTCCAAAATCAAATCGTGACATAAAAATCGTAGCATCAATAAGCTGATAATGAGACCACGTGAATGTGCATGCGTGCACACTTGCTGAGGGAAACGTGTTGTGACTTAAATGCCTGAACATCAGAAGAACCTGTTAGACCCGATGTGGAATGAAAGGAATTCAACATATGCAACATGTGTTATTCATATTATGAGCAGAAAGGGGGCTTGACTGAGCCCAGATGTGCAAAGACATGCACACACCCACTGGTCGACGGGTTAGTATGGAGAATTTCATTTGCGAGCTTACTTGTTTAGGCTACAGCCATAGGTTAAGGTCATACAAAAACACTATCGCTTACATACAAACCAGTTGGTAGGTAATAACTATTTTTTGGTACGAATCATAATCATTCACTAAGAAACAATAAACGTTAATGAGTAAGTTTTGAGCGTGAGAGTTAGGGAGAGGACACAAGCAGGAACTAGTCGACCGTGTAATGAGATGTGCAAAACAAAGATTGGTCCAATAAGGGACGACAAAAAAAGACGAACGGAACTTATCATATTCAGTTAGAAAGGAAACAAACCGTAACGAATTGCAGCTGGTCTAATACTGACAAGTTCCGTACACTTACTGTGTACTTCAGGCTGTCCATCAAGGGAACATGTACATACGAACATCGTGTATATCGCTGTAATCATCTTTCTATACCGGTAAGAGGGGTTCACAAAGATGTAGACTATCGGGTCGACGTGGTAAACTGTTGCTAGTCATAACAGCCGTGACAGAAAAAAGGTTTTGTGGTTTCAAATGATTTCCGTTCTTAATAGTACCAATAGTACACCAACCAAATGCGAACAAAACAATGTAAAACGAAGCAGTCGCGCCGCAACACCATTCGGATGCAGGAAACAATCGGATGTGCTCGTGAACAAGATGTTTATACACATCGGTTTGGGTGAACATGCCAGGCCGCCTAATGCGTCGTTGCAATCACATACATATTTCACACAACCATCGATTTTGATACCCGCACCAGTAGGAATGCTAAATACTGTTCGTTGAACACGTGGTCTGTATTTTAGAGCACCGGGTCACGATGCGTGCTCAACCGGTGAATTATGTGGTACGAAAATCTGGTATGTCGACGCTGTGCTATTTATAAATCGATATAACACAAGGAGACTAAGAAACAGTTTCCACTAAAACAACACATTCAATGTCTGATGGAAGCGTATATTTACCCGTAACCAGCATTGTGTATGATGAACTTAGGAATCGGACCGATATTACTAGGATTACATTTAATTTAACTAACGATTGTTAAGCCAACCTCCCAGTTAGAAGGTCGATACGTGAGTAGTTGTGGGCGAGCGTTTTCATCCGGTGGAGTTCGGAATGTTCAAGTTGGAACCATTTTAGTACTCCGACTCGTAGTTCTGATGGAAGCACTAGGGGTTCAACAGACAAGATTTATTCGCCGATAAGTGAAACTGAGCTGCATTGTTCATACACAGAAAAAAATCGCTGTGGTTTGGGAATCGGGTCGTTTCATACGACGCTCCTTGCATCAGGTGGTTCGAACAAACGCTTTTCTGACCACGTCGGTGGCGATCGGCAGCGAAGTTGTGTCTGAGAGGTATGTTCGCTCGAAGCTCCAGTCTACTTGTATAGTGTAAAGAAAGTTTGTTCTTGTAGTCGAAAACTGTGAGCATAGGTTTGTGTTTGGCAAGCAGTGTGGAAACATGGTTTTGGATCATTTTGTGAAACTCTTTAGGACGAAATAATCACCTCTCTTCTCCGAACTGTCTATGGTTGCTTTCAACGGACTTCCGTAGATACCTGACGCGTGTGTTCCGACGGGAAAAATACAGAAAATGACCGCTAGAAATGCATGGTTCGATGCATCTCAAGCAGCCGTCGCTTCTGACAGTAGGTTGAAAGGCATCAGTAGTGGATTTCAGCTCAGCAATTATTTGACTCGATCAAAGTCCTTCTGAGATTCATAGGGCAATGTCAATGGCAATCATTTGTGAGTGGTGAATCCGGGTTGTATCAATTTTGAGTCACCGGTAAAGGGAAACCTTATCGATTGAAAACATCGAGCAACAAACATAAGGTGGTGATATGTCGGTGCTAGAATACAGCTGGTTGCCGTGATGCTAACTGGATCTGGTTACCTACAATGTCCACCGATAACGAAGTCAACATAATTGACTAGCAGCATGGGACATGTGCATATGTTCCCGAATGAATAGAACTCCATCATATGTGAGTGCAAATAAACAAGGTTTTCTCGATGTTCCCTCAGTGAGAGAACATGATAGTATGGATTTCAGGATGTGACCGGTAGCCTATTTCTGGATCATTACAAGTAAATTTTGCAGATGCCGCCAGAAGCATGTTTATTAAACGACTAAGTTTATATATATATATATATATATATATATATATATATATATACATTCTCAGGTTCGATAGCAATCATCCAGCCTGTCAATTTAAAAGCTGTGTGCGAACATTATTTCGACAGGCAGACACGCACTGTAGTTCAACTGAATTCGGAAGACAAGAACGAAATCACCTGTTCAAACTGTTCACTTCTAATGAGCACTCCAACAGTTTCATAAAGGCATCTGCCAAGGGTTTCATAAGAACTGAACGCACAGAACCCAAAACGCGAATGACAGTGCCATATATTCACGGCACACCTGAAGCAGCACAAAGGATGCTCCAACCACTGGGCATCCAAATATCACACAAACCAAACTCAACCCTCTGTTCAGTTTTGGTGAACGCTAAGGATCGTGTAGAACCACACGAACAGTCTGGCGTAGTCTACGCCATTCCATGGATAGGGTGTGACCGACAGCATGTGGGACAGACAAGCAAACAGCTTCGCACACGCGTGCACGAACACAAACTAACAATGCGACCAGCCGACCCTAAATCACAACTGTGGCACCACTGCGCGGACAGAGGTCAACATAGACCATACGAAAGTGGTCGCACGGGCAAAGATGATGTACTGTAGGCTCTCTATTCGCGGAATTCGTTCAATCGACACGTAGATATAGACAGCCACTACGTCAGCATCGTTGACACTGGAATGAAAAACGAGCGAAGACAGGCGAACACGGTAAGCGGCAGGATAATCTCATTCCAACAAATTTATTTGTTTGATAACGGATCCTAGTGTGGATTTGAAACGTCACAATAAATCGTTCACTACTCAGTGTTTGCCCTTTTAATACGTCATATATATATATATATATATATATATATATATATTTCCGGACGCAATAAAATGACAGCGGAAGATAAAACAAAGATACGGCCCAACCGACACAAACAGACAAAGCCTGCAGCCACTGTATGAAGCCTAGAGAATTAATAAAGCAGGCGCCGCAGCATTACTATACATAACAAACCTGTTCCAGAAAGCTCTGATTTCGTTCGTTATACAAACAGTGCGCTATCTAAACCCGCAGAGATTGCTAATCACCTATCAGTATCTTTGACCTACTTGTCATTAGCGCAAACCTTCTCTAAGGATCTAGATAAAGACGCCCTGGTTAGTGTGAGCAACTTAATATAACGGAAGAAATGAAAGTACAGACGAATGCAACTTAATCAACCGCTAGCTTGCAGCTATCCATTGGGATAAAACCAGGAAAAATAGTGATCGATGTTCAGAGATTTAGATTGGTTGAAACTGAATACCACAAATCGAGTGAAACTGGAGCCCAGTGAACGCTTTCAGAAGAGCTTACATGAATGCGATTATATGCGGGTGGTGCTCAATTTGAAATAGACCAGGAAAGTCTAGATACATATGGAGACAACTGCAGGTTATCAGAATAACCCCTTGAGAGTGTCCTGAGTGACCCCCACGCATATGCCTGGCCCCGCTCAGGAATTCAAGCTTGATTGGTCGCCATTTTACAAGGGAATTGTGGCCTCAGAACGTACTACAGGATGTTGGCTCATTTTTTCTCGTCGACGGAATCTCTCCAAACAGATACATTCGGTACGCTTACTGTGAGTAGTGACGTTGCTTTCTCGTGTCGTGTTTATACTAGTGTGGCTTCACTCTTCAACAAACTGAACGAGCTTCGAAACCTTTTGACTAAAAAAGACATTTATAGTCAGCATCATGAAGACCTGGCGCTAAGAGAAAACGCGGGACGAAGAAGTGCCCAATCCTGGTATGACAATGCTTCAAAGTGAGCGAAAAATCGGCAAACGAGGTGATGTAGCGTTTTATTGAGGTTCGCACCGAGAAACCACATGCATTTGTGGTAGTATGCTACCAGATCCTCCTGGGTAAGTCTGCTGTGTAGTTAACATCGATCCAAAACAGACTTGCCTGATTGGTGTGATCTACAGATCGTGTTAGGAAGCAATCAGAGCCCTGCGTAATGCCCAGCGCAGAATATTATATTCATGTTACATAAGCCAGTGTAATTAATGCTGAAACACTTTCGAGGCAGTAATGGAAGCCGAACTTCAGCACGTCCAAGAGCATAGCAGATGGCGAGTGAGTCAAGAAACATATGGTTTTGATTACATCCTCCCTAACGGGGTGAACATAATCGCGGGACATTTGCCTCGTTCATTCTGGCCAGAATCAATGAGACTTGTGTTCGGATTACTACGAATGAAAATGAGAGTGCGACGGCAAAACGTCCGTCGAAACGCTCGAACAACCGAACCTTCACATCTGGCCCTGTGACGTTACCGCCCCGCTACCCACCCACGGCCGAGGACCTGCACAACGTTAATCGCAACTGATCCTATACGTAAACCCAGTTAGTCAGACTATCGTATTTTAAGTCCTTTAGATGTATTCCCATGTGCTGATTATATTGAAAACTCACAATGTTACACGTAACATTCTAAATTAATACTACGAACTCCTACTTGAATTCCCTTTTTATCTTATGCTGCTTCATGGAATTGTTTACGCCATCGCATTATTAACTGAAACTTGCTGACGGTTAAGTTCTGTACACAGAGTTCACTTGGTTGTATGTTTTATAATTTGCCAACCGTTACTCGTTTATGTACAGAACCAGTTTATCCGAGTAAACTTTCAATGTTCTGTAATGTTCTGATCGAATCAAGAGGTTTACAGCTGTCCCAAAAGACTGCGTATAGCCGTGGATCCTGACTGATTCTACATGCCTTCCTAGCGATAAAGATAGTCCAGGTCAATCAGTACACCGGGGATAGATCAACCTTAGTCATCGTTGAAGAAATCTCTGATACGGTTAACACCCATGTTCCCGTGAAGTTTCCCAGAAGTCATCATCATCATAGCAGCCACGAGCCTGATCAGACGGTGGCTCGGGCCTCCGCTCACCTCAACAGTGACGTGGAATATCCTAGAAGAAAACGCTACTAAGAAGGTTGAAAATAATTGAAAGAAGACTAAGCGGAAGAACCAGAAATGGTATGGATACAAGTAGGCCATTGACTGCGACACATCGCCATCTCGGATAGCGTCTCTAACCAGCAGTTTGGGTGATCGCGACGACCCCATCCAGGTAGGCAGCACCAACTCACTTTGCTCACTGGAGCAGTTAGGGTCTTCATATTTCGTGACCACGTTGTTGCTTGATCGCCACGCGGTTTTACCCAACTGTTGGTGGTCTCAGTATATAATGCCCTGTACGGTAAACGATCAGATGGCATACGGAGTACGTGACCCAACCATCGCAAGCTGTGCACCGTGATTAGTTCGCCAACTGACCGCGCATCCCGAACGTTCCGGAACACGAGCCGGCGAACTGCCATATTGCTCACATGATCAGGCCATTTAATGAGCGCTAATTGGCGGGGACAGCGATGGTCAAACACACCAGGCCTGTTGACATCTTCCTTGTGAACAGGCCAGGTTTCTGAACCACAACGCATTGTGTGGTTTCACCCAACTGTTGGTCTCCGAAGAAGTAAAAACTGATGCCAAAAGGATAGAACTAAATGTCGGACCACAGTGAAACATTCATTACAGAACAGGTACCAATTAGAATGGATTCAATTAGCATTTGATGAATATGTCGTGAAATTCAATCGCACGATGTAAGGCGGGATCGGTTATGCTACTAACACGGATTTCTTCAAAAGCTGAAGGTGAATCCTAAGCCTTTCTAAAGCGAGGAATCAGCACGCACTAAAGGTAAGACAGGTAGTTCAAAACTTCAAATATCTGGTAGACTTACGAATACAAATGCAAGGATGACCAATGCTCCAGGTATACAGTACACAAAAGCGCATAACTGCACATCACAAGCGACTTTTGAGAACATAAGAAGCAACCGGACTTAATGATCGCAAATACGAGTGTCACAGGTCATCATCAAATTGAAGAACCTACTAGGTCACATCATCATCATCATAGACAGCAAGACATCAGTGGTTCAGATTGATGCTTAACTGCTACACAACCACGAAGAAAAAGCAAACCCTGTATAGGAAGAGAGAAGAAAAAAAGGGAAGGGAAGGGGACCTAACCACTAAAAAATGGCTAGGTCTACACTCAACCATACAACGTCAAGGCGCCTACACCTTGCAAACAAACAAACGAGTTATAAGTGAAAGTAAGGCGTCATCAGCAAGACAGCTTCCTTACGGCTTTTACCGCCGCGCGTCATTAAGTGCATTTACTTTACAGACAACTCGACCAAACAACGACAACATTCACACCATTGAGCCCGACTAGCCACTGTCTCACCTAAAGTTTCCAACCACCGACTCTATGAGTCACGAGGTCCCCAGCCTGGGGGACGAACCCGATCCACAGTGGTCAGCCCCCTTGGTGAACGATTTCACTTATCTACGCCGGGTCATCATCTGTCCACTTCGCACCTTGCGCCAATCGACCGCAGCGTCGGCAAACAGTGCTCGGTGTGGCAGACGACTAGCTGGCATCCTTGGTAAATGACATGACCATCTAAGTCTGTGCAAGTGTAAGGACTGAACGAAAGAACTCGTTTGACAATCAGAGCCAAACACCCGCTTCCTAACCTCCTCGTTGCTTACTCGCTGGTGCGACCCGACAGGAGCGACTGAACGCAGACATCCGTGGTCAAACACCTGAAGACGGTTCAAGTCTTCTACTCTGAGTGGCCAGGTTTCGCTGCC